>CAMXCT020003391.1:323541-326041 GCA_947184155.2 Cladocopium goreaui | reverse complement strand
ATAAGATAAATAAGATAAATAAGATAAATAAGATAAATAAGATAAATAAGGTAAATAAGATAAATAAGATAAATAAGATTAGATTAGATTAGATTATAAAGATAGATTAGATAGATTAGATTGATTAGATAGATTAGATAGATTAGATAGATTAGATAGATTAGAACGATTAGAAAGATTAGATAGATTAGATAGAATAGATAGATTAGATATATTAGATAGATTAGATGGATTAGATAGATTAGATAGATTAGATAGACTAGATAGATTAGATAGATTAGATAGATTTGATAGATTAGATAGATTAGATAGATAAGAAAGATAAGAAAGAAAGAAAGATAGATAGGTAGATGGATAGATCGATAGATGGATAGATGGATAGATAGGTAGATAGATAGATCGATAGATGGATAGATGGATAGATAGATAGATAGGTAGATAGGTAGTTAGGTAGATAGGTAGATAGGTAGATAGGTAGATAGGTAGATAGGTAGATAGGTAGATAGGTAGGTAGGTAGGTAGGTAGATAGGTAGATAGGTAGATAGGTAGATAGGTAGATAGGTAGGTAGATAGATAGATAGATAGATACAGTAGATACAGTAGATACAGTAGATACAGTAGATACAGTAGATAGATAGATGGATAGATGGATAGATGGATGGATGGATAGAGACAGAGAGAGACAGAGAGAGACAGAGAGAGACAGAGAGAGACAGAGAGACAGAGAGAGACAGAGAGAGACAGAGAGAGACAGAGAGAGAGACAGAGAGAGACAGAGAGAGACAGAGAGGGAGAGAGACAGAGAGACAGAGAGACAGAGAGACATGCATCAACTCTGCCAGAATGTGTTTCACATGGAGTATAAATTCTTCACCATCTGGATGGATGAAAACACTTGTGTTCTCAGCATCACCGTCCTCGTCGTCGTCATCATCCTCATCATCCTCCTCATCCTCATCCTCCTCATCCTCATCCTCCTTCTCCTCCTCCTCATCATCATCACCATTCATCGTCGTCATCGTCATCGTCATCGTCAACGTCGTCAATCGCCATAATCATCAATCACCATCATCATCAAACACTATCCTGATCCCTCGACAAGATTTCTTACCACTAGTAGCATCCCATCAGCGGACAATGCGCCGCAACAGCCGATCCCTTCCCAGCCTTTCAGCAAATGACGAAGAAGCGCAGGTGCCAGCTTGCCTCCGACATCAGGTGTAGCCATCCCCAGATTTACCAGAAATGGCCCTTCCTCATTGGAAGGTTGACCGCACTTCACTACAGATTCTTCCACTAGGCCTAGGGGATTTGGATAAGAATATGGAGGGCTGGATGATCAAATGGCTCTGGGAGATGATTGAACAATTTCCAGGATTCTTTCTGCAACACATTGCGAACAATTTCTGTGTGTCCGTTGTTTACGAATCCGTTGACCGACCATGGATCTCAACATCCAAAAATCCAAAAATCATTCTGACCCTCTGTAGCAGTCAACCAAGAATAGAACACCAGCTGCGCTTATAAAGCACTGTCACGGTCACAAACAGAGATGATGTCACGGGGCATTCTATTTCTTGAATGTTCTTTACCTGTCTTCACACCCTGGGGTACTTATATACCTCCTTTTTACACTGCCGCTGAACCCCCTGCCCGCAGCTTGAAGGCCTAGCTCATCTGAGTTTTGGATGAAGGCTGAGATAATCTCGTAGTTGGGACCCAGCATTCGGAAAACAACCTCAATGAACATCTGGGCGTGGGTCAAAACATGTCAATCCAGTTGACCGCCGAATAGCTGGTGAGGGAATGTACATTCCCCAAGGATGGTTCCGTGGGTATTGACCCGTCCTCATCTGCTGAGGGCAGGCTCAGTGTGAACATGAAAGGCTCGGTAGTAGCATTCTGATAAAGATTTCTACCAGTATGTGAATTGCCAAAATCCCTGAATAAAACAACTTAATCATACTTAATTCAAAATACAGCATCTGTTCAAAAACACCTTCCTGTACTTGGCGGTTTGTAAGTTTACGTCTGCCAAATGTCGCACAGAATATGTTTTGCCTGATAAACATGACCCAAAATCCTGTAATGTGATCAAACCCAATGATAAACCATCCCCAATACTACCACAAATGGTTGGGATTTCAACCATCCCCACATGGTGAATGATTTTTTGGGACCACTGGACCACAAAAAAGATTCTTTCGAGATGCATCCTCCCAGGCGTTGATGTAGTTGTCAGATGGATCTCAGTCAAAGAGCTTCCAAGACCAACATCTAAGGTGGTTTCAATTTGCGCCTGCAAAAATGCCATTCAGTTGAAGGCAACAAAACTTTCTGAATAAAAAGTTGAAGGCCCCAGTGCCTCTGGTCAAACAATGCTACTGGGTTGAAAATGTAGTTGCAATAAAAACAAAGTTCCACTGCGAAGCTAATCCAACTTACTCTATGAACCATGGATCTTGCTCTTAATCCATCTCAATATTGAAAAAATTAAAT
>CAMXCT020003391.1:188541-318541 GCA_947184155.2 Cladocopium goreaui | reverse complement strand
ACATACACATATGCCTATATATATATTACATATGTGTGTATGTTTTTCATATGTATATATATATATGTATATATATACATATATATATATATGTATATACATGTATATATATATGTATATACATATATATATATATTGACAGCTACGTATGTTCGTGTGCGTCTAGTTTGAAGCGCCGGGACACCATGGACGGATTTTTCACATCGAGTCGATGCCCTCGCCGATTGTACCAGAGTGGATGCGTCCATTGGATCTCAACCCAAGTCTGGTAGTCGTGAGGATTGTAGTATTGAGCCTCACCATTTGGCATGACAGTGCTTCGCATCTTCACATCATGACATGAATCATCGAAAATGGAGGATCAAGTCTCTGGGGCAAAATGCGATGCCCTTAGGCACAAACTGGAGGCAAAATCAGTCGTGTGACTGATGCGGACATTCACGAACCGGAACCGGAACCAATGGGACCAATGTGGATCTGTGATGCGAAGATAAAAAAAATATATATATATATAATGAAATTATTAACCCCGAATCAAAGCCCAATAACTGTTTAAAGTTGATACAAGTTAACCCTCTCAAGAGCTTCAAGCCTCGATTTCACCCTCGCCCCCACCCATCGGATCCCATTGGGAGACAGGCCACGTCCCAATTTTCATTGACCCTGGCCGTGGTCCAGCCATCGGTTTTCCCTACACCTGCAGCAAGGGCGATGGTTTTTGTGGTTGAATCATGTTGAATCCATCCCATGAAATCCAAAGATGTTGCTAAAAGAATCCCCAAAAATAGCCCATAGCCCGGCTTTACGGAATGGTAAAATCCTATTACATCCCATGAAGTCCCATCATTAATTATATCTCATACTTCGTCAATATCCTATTTTATATATATATATATATGTATGTATGTATGTATGTATGTATGTATATATATATATATATCCGATAATCGCGTGTCTTAGCAGTCCCCATCCTATCCAGAATGTCCATCACCAAGGTACTGGGATGCATGACACCAGAGGTTCGGTGCTGGACCATGAAGTAACCATTGGGGTCTTGTCCTTAGGATTTCTGCTTCAGGCACTGAAAAGTCCCACAAAAAATATCTCTATAAGTGTACGCATTGCATTCCATTCCATTCCATTGCGTTGCATCCATATATGTACATATACAAATATGCATATACACATGGTATATATGATTATATAAATATGTATAGTCATGTGTGTATTGTATACAGTAGTATGTATATACGTATATGGTCCAGCGTTCCAACCGCCCCCTCCCACCCTGCCGGCCATGGTCATGGTTAAGTAATAGTATGTAATAGTACTAACGCCCTCCCATGCTTTCATAAAAATAAGGCTTATCTTGTTGCGGCGGACACCTTGACGGACACTTTGACGGACCGTCAACCTCACCGTCGACCTCTACTAACCTCTCCGTCAACCTAACCGTCAGGCATCCCGCATGCGCCACTAGAAACCTCAAATTCATACGTTTTAAATTTAGATAAGAGGTATATGATGTGTATATATATATAATGATATGTATTATTTATGTTGTTTCCTACGCACATAGAGACTGTTGACAGCCGCGGCGAAGCAGGATATATATATATAATGATATGAATGTATATATATATGGTACTTTGAGGGACAATGTAGTAGGTCGTCAAACAGGTAGCATATACCATCGTATACCTAGTAATGAGAGGCTGGAAGTCAGAAATGCTGCAAATACATAGTAAATACGAGGCCGGACCTCAGAAATGCTCCCAGTAGCTTGCAAATGGAAGGGCTGGGGGTGCTACCTGGAGACCCATACCATTGGACGGTAGGAACACGGAACACGAGACACGAGACCATATTATATACTTGTACTGGATTGTACTGGTCAATTGGGATCAAACATCCCAGGCCCCGGCCCAGGGATGCCTACCCTCTGCACATTTTGAGCATTTGGTCCTCACTGTATGGAGACCATTAGCTGCGCCTGAACCAAAAGGATGCGAGTTATTCGGCAACTCCTACAGAGGGTCATTTCCTCTCATTGGCGGGCTGATTTTGATCGTCCGAAAAGTGGCCCATCCTTTAAAAGCCTCAAAAGCTCCAAACCCTCCGCAGGCACGCCCTCTGCAGCTTTCGAAGGCAAACACTGCCCACATGGCATGTTTTAGGTGGCTCCTCTATACGACACCACAGTCGTCCATGCTTCTCCCATCTCTGCTGCTACATCCACACCTTTCTACTGCATCAACTGACCATGCCTGCCTTTCACCAAGGTGCGATACCGGTGGAAAACGTCGACCGTTTCTCCAGCACGGAGGGAGCTCACAGTAATCTGCGGTCCTGCACAGCATTCAATGGACTCAAAGTTGATATTACCCGTTGGAATCAATGAAACCCCGCACCACCAGAGATCTGTTCAAACACCATGAATAGTGAGAGACGCATCAAATCATATTAACATTCTTCCGACTTGCTTTGTCTGGTTCATATTGTTTCGTCATGGTCCATTCAATGCCAACCCCGCCTTCTCCGTAGTGGTTGTCATGATGTTGTCCTCATCTGCTAGGAATGAGGGAAAGAAAGCAAATTCAAAATGGATCCGGGAGATTCTCTCAACATTCAACAATACTGGATGAATGAAGACACACGTTGCCATAGTGACCCGTACTTTCAAAATATCATGAATTGTAGTGGACTTCAATCGTCAAAGGGTCCAGGCAACCCTCAAACAGAATACCGTATAGTATAGAGGCTCATCAGTTCCTAGCAAAGGAATCTCTGTAAAGGACTCTCTGTTCAGCATGCAAACTCGCACCTTCCACTCAGCTAGCTAGTCACAATCTGAAAAATATTAGTGCTTGGTGCAAGCTTCCAATAAATTTAGACATCCACTAAACCACACTAAACCAATGAGCTGTCACTTATTGCGACATCATAGCTGCACCAGAAAACCTGTCCGCCAAGTCGCCACCCTTTCCGCCTTTGCCTGGGTCGCTGGAAGCCATGGAAGTCTACCAGCACTGATGGTTTCACATCACCGCAGTGCCCAAAAACACGATGGAAATCGATGGAACACCAATGCCCTTGTTTTCTTATGTTTTCTTGTATCCTGACAAGGGAAAATTCGAAAATTCCATGCATTTCAATACCTTTCTGAAAGATCCGTTCAAGAAAGGATGCTTTCAGCTTGATTCACCAGGTCACCCTTTCCATAGTATGGACCATGTCCATAGCCGCGGCTCATGGCCCCAGGCCGTGCCGGCGCAGGAGGGGTCTCGGCTTCAGCTGAAGCCGAAGATGCCAACGATTCAAAGGATTCGAAGATCTGGCTGGACATGTCTGAAACATTGCGATTAACCACTGCACAAACGGCCTACTACCCTCTGGTCATTTAATGACATCTTCATGTTATATGGGGAAAATATATTGCCATGTTACCCGTGTTCAATAGGGACAAGTGGGCCCAAGTGGGTGTTTTTTCACGGAAGCGAAGGATATCCCCCTGCCAACCACTCCGCTGGTGCTACTCTTCGATGTGGGACCTTCTCCCGGAGCCTCACACAGCGACATGGGATACATTTACCAAGGGTTTACCCACTGATACCCGTTGCTGATAGCCATTGATGGGGGTAGAGAGCGCATTTCATTTAGACATTGAGAGAATTCGATATTCCAACAAGATCCAACAAGTATCACCGGCACAGGCGGCCTCGGTCTTCATAGTAGCTTTGGTCTTCATAGCCGCGATCGTTTCGATCGTAGCCTGGCACTGCTGTGGGCTGATCAACACCACATGGGGGCTTCGTCGTGCCACGAGCGGCAGCAGCTGCAACAGTGGATCAAGAACCGATGAAAGTGATAGACAACCAACCATGATACAACATGACACGAGCACTTCTGATGGGAACAGAAACACGCAGAAACACCATGTCCACCTTGGGTTGGGAACCAAACATGACAAGTCACAGGTTCTCGTCCCTAAACCCTGGTGAAATGTGTTGGATCGACCGTCCAAACCAGTGAATCTTACGGCCTGAGCCACCGCCATCGTATCCTCAGGGGACAGACTAGTCATACAAACCATGCGAGTGGGGTTGCAGTATCCATCATGATCTATGACAGGGGCACAATGATTTTTCGACCTGACGTGTACCTATCTCAAGTATTTTCAAGTTGTATCTGGAATCTTCTGGTAAGATATCGTAAGATTGGTAAGTGGTCCGAAATTGCAAGGCACAGTCCTCAGAAACTGTTCCCTGAAAGGATATGTATGGATATGTATGGATATGTTAGGTCTTCATATTGCAACTTATGGATCCAACAGGGCTCTTGGATCCGAGGGGCTGCCATACCGGTCACTGTCACTGCCATAGTCATAACTGCCATAGACCCGATTGTCTCGTGACCGATCTTGGCTGTTCCCGTGTCTCCGATCCGAATGACTCTCGTAGTCATCCCCACCTCAAGCAATCGACCCGGGTGGCAAAGGCCCAAAGTGACCCATTATATATATAATCACAGAAAAAGCAACGCGGAAGGGGCACAAGTTGTTTAAAAACTCCACGGAATTTGAGGCTTTCAAAATATTTGTATACATTTATAAGTTTTTATGAGTATTATGTATATATATATTATTATATATTATATATTATAATATATATATATATTTTATTATTATATATTATATATTATATATTATATATTATATATTATATATTATAGATTATATATTATATATTATATATTACATATTATATATTACATATTATATATCATATATATTATATATTATATATATTATATATTATATATATTATATATTATATATGTTTATATATATTATATATGTTTATATATATTATATATATTATATATTATATATATTATATATTATATATATTATATATTATATATTATATATTATATTATATATATTATATATTATATATATTATATATTATATATTATATATATATATTATATATATTATATATATTATATATATTATATATATTATATATATTATATATTATATATTATATATATTATATATTATATATTATATATTATATATTATATATTATATATTATAAATTATAAATTATATATTATATATTATATATTATATATTATATATTATATATTATATATTATATATTATATATTATATATTATAAATTATATATTATATATTATATATTATATATGTATGCGTACCCTCTGGTACTTTGACATAGCTGTGGCAACTATGGGAAATCCACATTTCAAACAGGCAAATCATCCATAAATAACAAGTTTCCAGAGCTATATTGAATTGCCGGAGCACATGTGTATATATATATATATATGTATATATATGTATATACAATTAAGAACATTATATATGTGTATATATATATATCATATTATATATATTTATATTATATTATATTATATGTTATTATATATATATACATGGACAGTCCTTGAGCCGCAGAATTTTCGATCTTTGTGGATTTTCAGGTGCAGGCCTAAAAATCACTTTTGGGCTAAGAGTGATGGATTCAATGACACAGTTTTGGTGTCAAAAAGTTGGTCTTTCGCGTCTTTTTTGCGTAATTTTGCGTCATATTTTTGGTCCTTCCAAATGTGACTGACAGAGGGCAAAATCAGCAATTGATCGATTTTTGGTCGCTCACGACTTTTCAGTCCAGACCAAAAAAATGCAGTTTTTGGATGTCCAGGTATATATTATGTGTATATATATATATAATGTATATATATATGTGTATATATAGATAGATAGATATATTATACCATAGTTACAGTATGTCATAGTATGGTCTATCATGCATCTTTATACACAGCAACACAGCGAAGCTAAGTTGTCGACCATAGACATTGTCTACGTCATAACCAAAGCCGCCGTAGCCTAGACCAAACCACGGCGGCGCATCTGTGTGGGAAGATCACGGGAATATCATTGGATTGTTGATGGGAATATAGTCTAATATATATATATATAATTGGATTTTGTTGATTTGTTGGATATTTTGCTGGGCATATAATGGGAATATAATGGGAATATAATGGGGATGTAACGGGGATGTAATGGGAATATAATGATTGAATGATAATGAGATATAATATGGCTAACTAACAACAAAATGAAAGGATACAAACCAAATCTGGCATGGAAAGCGAACGATTTAACCTTTGAGAAGCTCTGAACAATGGCAGGCGAGGCTCTTGCATTTAAGCAATGTTTAACATATTGAAGTTTTTAAGCAGGTAATTATTAGTATTTTCCTATACACAGTATATTTTCCTGGACACATTTCTGTGTTTTTTCCACTCAAAATATGGTCCAAATGTCCAAGCAAATGAAGGCAAGGCACCATACCCGTCGTCCTCCTCGGCGTGTGGGCCTGTGGTGCTACGGCGTGGGCTTTCTGGAGGAATCAATCCACAAGCTTTCGGAGGGGCCACCCGGCATCCCTCAGTTTCAGCATCCCAGCCTTGTTGGAGCCTGGGAGGATCTCTCCTGGTGCTTCTTTCATGTTCTCCATTTCAACAAGTTCGTCAAAGCACCCCTTTTTTATTGATGTTTTTGCTGCTGATGATATGATATGCTCATGTGGTGGAATTCAATGTTCCCACACAGATCTGAAAAAAAAAACAATCGTTCTATATGATGATATCTCTATGTTTGCAGCAACATCATATTCCCATGTTCCATGACTACATCCCTATAGTTTTTCACTGCTATCCCAAGCTTTTTCCTCAGCCACCCACGACCCCGCTCCTCCTGGACCCTGAGCTACGCCCCTGGCAGATTTGGAGGGCATGTGTGGCTATCGTCATAATTTACACATATCATAATCTATATCAGAATCTATATCAGAATCTATATCATGTGTGTATCACATGTATATAATAATGTGTTGTTCATACAGATATCATACGAATATCGTGTGTATATCATGTTTATATCCTATGTCACGCATGTAAATATCATCTGTATATTGTGAGTATGTCATGTCTATGTCATATTATGATACATGCATATCAGTCTGTACAGCAGTCTGTATATCATGTGTCGATCATGTGTATATTATATCATGTGCATAGCATGTGTATATCATGTGGTTGGCATATGTCTGTCATATGCATATCATGTGTATATCGTGTGGATATCATATGTGCATCATACGTATGTGTATCATATGTACATCCTGTGTATATCATGTGTATATCTTTTGTATATCATATGTGTATTATATACATATACGGTATACGTATATTACGTATATCTATCTACACATGGAATTGTACAAGTATGTATGTAGCAGCTTATGCTTAATTCTATGGTGCAGTGGCCCATGAACCTCGCACGAGGTCAGGCCTGGTTGTTGCAACGCTTAACAGCGCTCATGATAAACCTCAAGCGCTGAGCAGTCTCAAGTTTTGTTGAGCTCAGCACGGGAGCAGGAATGATACCACTTCTTCACAAAAATTGGAGCTTCCAAGGATATGTCCAAGCCACTTCTTGCCTAAAGGTTCATGAAGTCGTTTCATTTCAAGGGGATGAGAGAAAATCTCAAAAAGAAATGGTGCCTTTCCCTCAGAGCTGCCGGGGGCAGAGATGAAGGGTCACATTGAAACATCCACCAGCCATGCAAAAAGTTAATGTGCAAGATCCACCAAACAGCACACTTTGGGTCTGAAAATGATGCCCTCCATGTTCGGCTGTTTTAAGAGGGGAAAAGAAAGTTCTAAACTCCAAAGCACTGGATTTCAGACAAACTCATTTGCCCTCTGGCAATCAAACATGGCAATGGAAAATCCACCGTTTAGTTTAGTTCGATGCTTTTCCCATCTAAATGCCCTTTTTAGTTCGGGTATTTTCCAGCTAGCCATGCCTGATTAGCGGAGGGTAACCATACCACCTCACATATGGTTAGTTTTAAATTCCCAAAAGAAAAACAGTTATGTCAAGTTATATCCCACTAAATTCCTATTAACCATTAATATTCCGTTGCACTGGTTAGTGCGGATTCCCATCCTGGATCCCCAATGTATGAAGGGTATAGTCAACAGGGGGCTTGAACACTGCTCATGTTTGATTTATTAGGAGGTTAGTACATTATCCCACATATCCCATTAACCCTTAATATCCCCGGAAATCCTATATCATTAACCATAAAACATCATAAAACTATCCCATTCATGTCATATATCCCTACATATCCCTACCAAACCGCCACGAAAAAAACACCGTTCCCAGTAGCGCTGAAGGATTGCGGATGCCATCCGCGTGGCGGAGTTCGGTGAGGATGGCCAAGGCCTACGGTCTCATGGGGTGGGGATGCCATTGGGGTGTTGGAGTGTCCTTCAAAAATGTGGGACTTCATATGGAAAAATGTTGATTTATTTTTGCGAAAAAATGGATTGAATGTGACTGAACTGGGAAAACATGTGATGGTTTAACTTAACGATTTAACTATATAGGAAATGTTTGGGTATGATGGAGATTGAATCGGAATATAACCAGCAAATCGCAATTTGGTGGATAAGATTCAACTAGGAAAAATTTGCCATTTCTGCTGGGATGATGGGTGTTTCATATGGTTTAGGCTACGGTCCACCCTTTCGGATTTCTCATAAAAATGTGGCCAAATCCGATGATTTTTGGGCCTTTTCTGTGGTATTTGAATTGGATGCATTCTTTTTAGGCCGTTTGCGTTTCGCTACAACGAGAAACCACAAAAATTTGCGCGTTTGTCTGATTTGTATTAAGATGCCATCCCTTTTCTCTCGCATCTCCCGAAGAGTTTCTGCGGTGAGGCAGCTATGATTTCCAACTGTGTGGTTCCCCCAGTGCCGCTGCCACTGAGTGGCAAGTTGCCAAAGCAGGGGGTTTGATTGAATCCCCCATTAGACACTTAAGCGCGTCTAGCGTAGCATCAAGCACATGTGCAAATGCAAGAGCAAAAGCGCCTAGCGTAGCATCTAGTACATATAGTGCAACTTAAGAGCGTCTAGCGCAACATCAAGTGCAGGTGCAAGTACAAGTGAACGTTATTGTCCCATCTCACCCCAGCCTCAAAAAACGAAAAAATGCACGGTTTCCCAGCCGCAAACATAAACAACTAATTACGAAGAAATATGTTTACAACCCCAAAAAGGAAAAGTATAAAACCCTGCTTTAAAAAATACAGTGGTAGATTACCTCAAATAGTAAACCAGATGTATTGGTAAATGAAAGTACCGTTCTACTTTTCTGTGGGCCACTATAAACATCTATAAACCAAACAGTAAAATAAACCTGACCTACAAGGAATAACCAACCTTGTGGAGATTCTCATTGAATCATTTATATATATTCATTATATATTCATTATATATTCATTATATATTCATTATATATTCATTATATATTCATTATAAATTTATAAACCATCCCAAACAGGGGTCCAATTGTAGAAAGCCAGCTTGGATAGCTTGGGGAGAGGGCTTATTATGCTTGGGTGTACCATCTCACCAAAGTCTCCGAGACCATCCGAGACGCCTCGGTTGGTTCCAATCCCCGCAGCTGCCGGGTGGCACTGGCGTCGATCTTGTCAGACATCTCAGACATCAGATCCTGGAAGTTATCAAATTGTAATATGTGCATCTCCAAGAACCATAACTATATACAACTATAACATTACTATAACGTTACTATAACATTACTATAACTATAATTACAAACAGTTAAACATCTTATGTCTTGTATATATTTGTTGCAGGATGTTCTGTTGGGGGTTACTATGGAACTTCATTTCAACATTTTTCCGCTATCATCCCAGTACAGTAGGGAGTGCTCCTCTGCCTGTTGCTGCGCAGCAACATCTGGCTCGACCGCACCTCCATTGGCGGATCGATAGGACTTATGTCTGAAGCTGGTCTCTAATTTGGGCTTCCTTTCCATGTAAAACTCTACAAAATCTCGATTTGCCCAGAAAATCATCATAATTCATCCCTAAAGAATTAAACTTCCCTTTTCCATCCTTTTCCCATCCTTTTGGGGACCAAATGGAAAAGTGGTGTCACCTATTTCCACCAGCCCCCCGGGCACCGCTTGGTCCAAGATCGAGACCTGCCAGGACCCAAGTCTGATGAGCTTTCGGCCCAAAGCATCCCATCCACCCAATACCAAACACCCTAAAAAAAACATGGTCTAGTAGAGATTTGCACACATTTAAGGGACGATTTTCTGGGACAAAAAATATTTAGAGGGTGGTTTTATTTGTGTTGTTTGGACGATGAACCGGGGAGATGAACCAGGCCACACTAACCAGCTTGATGGATGACCATACGAACAGCTGCCATTTTTCAGCTGCATTCACGAAGCTTTGGTGCTGCATCTGCACAATGTCCTGGCGAAAATAGTGCCAGGCTGGAGCAAAAAGAGTCCCAGGCTGAAATTGATGATCTGGGCATCTGCAACATCTCAGTCATGTTGCAGTTGTGTTAATCAGGCATTCTTACTCAAATCTATGTAATCAAGTTGGGAGCCTCTAACACCTTGGCCATTTGTTCCAACATGTTCCAACACAGCCGCCAGGACACCCACAAGCGATCTTTCTCTTCATCGTCGAGGTCATCTAAGGTCATGAGGAAGACATCCTCCACCTGAGTGGTGAAAGATGCGAAAGCAACTCGGCTCTCCACCTGCCACGCATTGTTTGTATTGCAGCACATTGTTGCGTTTTGTATGGAGATTTTCATAGTTGTTCTGTGATAGATATTGATAGAAGGAATGTCTCAAGTCTAAGGACCTGAGAGCAGTAGCAAAGTGTGTGTGCCTCTCCAGCCGAGCGACAATTTTAAACCACCTGAGATGCGGAGGGTGGGCCCAAGGATGTGAGATTTCCATGGATTTCCTTGATCCTGCCATATGAATCGAGAGGTCAAATCATCTCAAACCACCGCATGTTGAATATCTGTGTGCCAAATACATCCCGTGCAGCCAAGAGGCTCCTCCTTGGTTGTTGCCACCTGCAAGATTTCTTTTCCACCTGGTGGTTCAGTGCCCAGGCCACAATGCACTCACTGGCACTTATGGCTATATGGTGACATATGGTGGGCATATGGTGAACGAATACCCCCACCATCCCCCAGTGCTATGCTCCAAAAGCTGTCCCCAGCACCTGACACTTCGGGATGAGATCGTCTCAAAGTGCAGGCGAAAAGGGAAAGTAGCCCTCTGCCAGTTGTTTTCCGATGCAGAAACACTGGTCCTTTGACCTCACTTCAGGCGTTACGGAATGACACTTGAGTGGGGTCAAAGGCTAGAAATTTTCCACCCAAAAAAACACAAGACAAGGTCAAGGAAGACCAATCGATTCAGTAATGTTGAATCTGCTTGATGTGCCAGCATTGTGTGCAGTGCTGATCATGTATATAGAATTATATATAAATGTGATTAAGTATGTGTGAGGATCACAATGATCACGGTAGATACCAGCCTGTCTGCCAACCCACAACGTTGTTTCTACTTGAAAGCACCAAGGTCAGCACGTAGCTCGACTCCTTGCAATGTCATCTCAGCTGGGAAACAGGTCGTGCATGTGAGCTTGGGTTTCCTCATTGAAGTTGAAAGCACAAAAAATATTGGCCAAGTGAATATAAACCATACCCAAAGCAATGTTAACTTCATATTAATAAGCACCCTCGAATTAATCAACCAACACCCACATTCCAAAAAATGTTTGGCAATACTACTTTGGGTTGGTTCCGCCCTATGAATAAACATGTGCGACCCCC
Organism: Cladocopium goreaui; assembly: GCA_947184155.2. Lineage (NCBI taxonomy): Eukaryota > Dinophyceae > Suessiales > Symbiodiniaceae > Cladocopium > Cladocopium goreaui. The sequence continues at coordinate 306,742 of CAMXCT020003391.1, read as the reverse complement.
CGTATTAAACAACACCCTGCTCAGAAATCCTAATTTTTGTGGTAGTCAGGATATTTTTAAAATAATTGTTATAATTGCCTTATAATGGCTGAAAAGTAATGTCTTGAAGAGATGTCCCATTCCCAATCTCACATCTCACCCCAGTGGCGGGGAGGTTGCCACTGAAAAGAGAAATCTCGACCCATTGGCAGGCAGGTTGTTTTTTTTCTAATGTATGACTCTATTACATTTATGTATGACAAGGGTCACGTTGGTGTCGGGGAACGCGAGTCGGAGAACAGATGTTGGTGTCGGGGAACAGCAATGTTGGTGTCGGGGAACAGCAATGTTGGTGTCGGGGAACATGTATGTTGGTGTCGGCCGACGAGCATTCATGTCAGGCTACATCCACTTTGCGCACTTTCTGCACTTCACGCACTTTGTGCACTTTACGCACTGTTTATGCACTTTTTGCGCGTTTGGAACGCCGCCGAACTGGACTTGCTGAAGAGTGCCAAGCCAAAGCCAAGGCGAAAACAATTCTCGCGAGATCCAATGGTGTATGTGTTAAAGCCCGTGCTAAGAATATCTACTTATTCACTACTTATTCTATTTCCAAACCTTACGGATTATGCTCTCGAAGTTGAGCAGGTTTGTGCCGCTCAGCTCCCACTGCTCAACCGGCTCCAGGTTTCGCTATGCCGGGCTTGATGTCGAGACGTCTGCCCTGGAGGTTCGCAGGCCTAAAACAAAGAAGTCATACTCTCTGTATGTTTATTTAGTATATCTGGATTTTGCTGGGTTCATGAGACATGAAAGACTGCTACGGGCAATGTTGGCAGCCATACTTCAAGCTTATGATAAGCGCACACACACCTTACACATGAGGATGGAAAGGCTAGTGTGAGGGACTTTGATCTCAATAAGCATAATTCGAAGCAACGAATCAACGAACCTCATTCTGAGCTCAAAATTACTTTTCAGATGTTTTTGTACTAAAGTTGTGTTGACGGAACCTCGTGCCTGCTGTTCTTTGCAAAGCTGTGGAACTCCATAAATCGGAAAGGACAGCATCCCAATAATTTCCAGAAACTGTTACGAAACGTGCTACTGGTACACTACAGATTCCAGATGGCAAAGCATCGCGACCCGAGGGCCTGATTCAAAGCAGTCGCAACATTCTGCACCAAAGCTGTAGACACAGACATTCTAATCATTCTACAGACTGGTGCAGCCTGGGTCCTCTTGCGATGAGCTGCCAAGGCACTGGCAGCAATCGATCTTGGCCCATTTTTCTGGGAGGCCCGATTGCAGGGGACTAATCTGGGGCCTTTTTGGGGACCTCGAGGGTTGTGAATTTTCAATGATTCATTCCGGAGCCAAAAGAAATAAAAGACATTCGCTGCAACACCTCTGCAAAGGTACGCACAGAATTCCGAGATCACACTCGTTCTTGGCGAGGGTCCTCTTCAATTAAGTTTGTCCATTTTCATCAAATTTCATCATTATCCTTCTCTTCTCCTTCATCCTCTTTCCATGATGAAGTTTCTCAATTCCGTTCCTCTCGTTTCGTGTTACTCGTTCCTCCTCATTCCTCCCTTTTAACAGAAGAGAACAGCAGATGGGTCCTGGGTTTGATAGACTTCGACGAATACCCCCCCTTGTCCTTGCGTTTTTTTCTTCATTTGCCTCCTCTTTTCTGTTGCAGGAACAAGGGTGAAAGAATATCATGGACAGTCATGGACATATTGATGAGATCTTGGTTCCGCAGGTAATTTTCACGGGTTGGGTATACCCCGTATATCCATTTTTGTCAGGGAGCTGAGCAGCCTGAAGGACAAAGGCACACGGGCGCATCAGGTTTTCTGGACTAAACTCAAGCCTGTTTGCTTGACATTTTTTTGTTGGGATCTAAGCATTGAAATCACTGCAGTCAATCCTTGAACCATTCGTGGTTTTCCTCATCTCCATTTTCTTGGTTGGGTTTTCTTCGTTTGACCTTGCGACAAGGCATTTCCTCGCTGCTCGCGGGATGGCAGATCGCTGGACGTCACCGGACAGGCTTCATGCTGCTTGGCTCAAGCTGCTAGGGCCACTATCTTGTGCTGTGAAATTTGATCTGCAAGCTTGGCCAAAAATGTCTGCTTGGTACATAGATCCATAATGATCCATAACACTATATAACAGCCAACCTCAGCCAACCTCAGCCAACCTCAGCCAACCTCAGCCAACCTCAGCCAACCTCAGCCAACCTCAGCCAACCTCAGCCTCCAGCTTCCCCAAATTCACAATTTGGGGCTCCTTTAGAGCGACGTTTTGCGATTCTAAGAGGTCACAGCAGCAATGTTGGTGTCGGGGAACAGCAATGTTGGTGTCGGGGAACATGTATGTTGGTGTCGGCCGACGAGCATTCATGTCAGGCTACATCCACTTTGCGCACTTTCTGCACTTCACGCACTTTGTGCACTTTACGCATTGTTTATGCACTTTTTGCGCGCTTTTTACGCACTTTATTTAGGCACTTTGTGCACTGTTCGCACTTTGACATGGCGCGCATGCATAGACGCATTTTTTGACGCACTTTTTACGCACTTTTTGCGCACTTTTTACGCTCTTCTTGTGCACTTTTTACGCACTTTGCGCAATTTACCCAGTTTACTCGCACTTTACGCACTTTTTACGCAATTTTTGCGCACTTTTTATGCCCTTTGCGCACTGTACCCAGTTTAGGTACTTTGTGCATTGTTCGCACATTGACATGGCGCGCATGCACAAATGCATTTTTGACGCACTTTTTACGCACTTTTTGCGCACTTTTTACGCACTTTTTGCGCACGTTTCACGCACCTTTTACGCACGCACTTTTTACGCACTTTTTACTTTTTACGCACTTTTTACGCACTTTTACGCACTTTTTGCGCACTTTTTACGCGCTTCACCCAGTTTAGACACGCACCTTTCGCTTGTGCAACATGGCGCGCATGGCGCATGCATAGACACATTTTTGCCGCACTTGTTACGCACTTTTTGCGCACTTTGTACGCACTTTTTAGGCACTTTTTGCGCACTCTTTACGCACTTTGCGCGCTTTACCCAGTATACTCGCACTTTGTGCACTTTTTACGCACTTTTTGCGCGATTTTTGGACACTTTTTATGCACTTTGCGCACTGTACCTAGTTGAGGCACTTTGTGCATCGTTCGCACTTTGAGCACAGACGCATTTTTGACGCACTTGTTACGCACTTTTTGCGCACTTTGTACGCACTTTTTAGGCACTTTTTGCGCACTCTTTACGCACTTTGCGCGCTTTACCCAGTATACTCGCACTTTGTGCACTTTTTACGCATTTTTTGACGCACTTTTTACGCACTTTTTGCGCACTTTTTGCGCTCTTCTTGTGCACTTTTTACGCACTTTGCGCAATTTACCCACTTTATTTGCACTTTACGCACTTTTTACATACTTTTTGCGCACTTTTTATGCCCTTTGCGCACTGTACCCAGTTTAGGTACTTTGTGCATTGTTCGCACATTGACATGGCGCGCATGCACAAATGCATTTTTGACGCACTTTTTACGCACTTTTTGCGCACGTTTCACGCACCTTTTACGCACGCACTTTTTACGCACTTTTTACTTTTTACGCACTTTTTACGCACTTTTACGCACTTTTTTTTGCGCACTTTTTACGCGCTTCACCCAGTTTAGACACGCACCTTTCGCTTGTGCAACATGGCGCGCATGGCGCATGCATAGACACATTTTTGCCGCACTTGTTACGCACTTTTTGCGCACTTTGTACGCACTTTTTAGGCACTTTTTGCGCACTCTTTACGCACTTTGCGCGCTTTACCCAGTATACTCGCACTTTGTGCACTTTTTACGCACTTTTTGCGCGATTTTTGGACACTTTTTATGCACTTTGCGCACTGTACCTAGTTGAGGCACTTTGTGCATTGTTCGCACTTTGAGCACAGACGCATTTTTGACGCACTTTCTACGCACTTTTTACGCACTTTTTACGCACTTTTTACGCACTTTTTGCGCTCTTTTTACGCACTTTTTGCGCACTTTGTACGCACTTTTTACGCTCTTTTTGCGCACTTTTTACGCACCTTCCGCACTTTACCCAGTTTACTCGCACTTTACGCACTTTTTACGCACTTTTTGCGTGCTTTTTGGACACTTTTTATGCACTTTGCGCGTACCTAGTTGAGGCACTTTTTGTGCATTGTTCGCACTCACAGACGCATTTTTGAACACTTTTTAAGCACTTTTTATGCACTTTTTGCGCACTTTTTACGCACTTTTTACGCCCGCACTTTTTACGCACGTTTTACGCACTTTTTGCGCACTTTTTACTCACTTTACCCAGTTTAGGCACTTTGTGCACTGGTCGCACTTTGACATGGCGCGCTTGCGCATTGTTCGCACTTTGACATGACGCGCATGCATATTGACGCACTTTTTACGCACTTTTTACGTACTTTTTGCAGACTTTTTCCGCACTTTTTCCACACTTTGTGCGCACTCTTTACGCACTTTTCGCACTTTACCCACTTTATTTGCACTTTACGCACTTTTTACATACTTTTTGCACACTTTTTGCGCACTTTTTACGCACTTTGCGCACTTTACCCAGTTTAGGCACTTTGTGCATTGTTCGTCACTTTGACATGGCGCACATGCAGAGACGCATTTTTGACGCACTTTTTACGCACTTGTTACGCACTTTTTGCGCACTTTTTACGCACTTTTTACACACTTTGCGCACTGTTCCCAGTTTAGGCACTTTGTGCATTGTTCGCATTTTCGACATGGCGCGCACAGTATAGACGCAGATTTTCCGTACTTTTGACGCATTTTTTGCGCACTTTTTACGCAGTACCCAGTTTACTCGCACTTTACGCACTTTTTACGCACTTTGCGCACACTTTTTAATTTGTGAGCACAGTACAAGTGGCTTTGGTTGAATTTGAAATGCTGGCAAGTGGTGGTTTGCGTTTGCGCTTTTTTATGCGACCGTTTGACAAGCAAGCGAGTCAACGGCTTTGTGCCGGATGGCAGATTCTTTGACCTGCTGAGCGGTCACTTTGAGATTTCCACATTTGCAAAGACCATGTCCTGAGGCGAAGAACGCGCCCCAAACCGAACACTGCAGAAACTGACGTGGTAAGCCGAACAATAACATATATACCGCTTAATCCGCAATAATATATACCAAACCACTCTTGGATATGGAAGTGGAGATATGTAGAGTTTGCACATTTGTCTGCACCAGCACTCTCGGCACGCTTTGCGGACCTGAAGATGCTGGAGCACTGTCTGTTGACTGTGGCACCGCACTAGTAAATGTGGCCTTGTCAGATCAACTATACATATCATCAAATATGACCAAATAGTATGTATATATATATATGTGTGTGTATGTGATTGTATGTGTGTGTGAACATAACATAAACCAACTGTCACTATTGTGGCACCGCACTAGTAAATGTGGCCTTGTCAGATCAAATTTGAAGGCATCAACGTCCCAGCTGGTTCTGTTGGATTCTCTGAAATGAGAAAGGCAAAGTGGGTGCCGTCAAAATGCTCACATTAAAAATAACCATCCATTTGTGGCCCTGGTTGAGATCCATACGTAACATGTTCTATATATATAAAGGATTCAGAGCATCTTCAGTCTGTAGTAGAAAAGCTGCATTGCCTGAGCGGAACATGACGGGTTTTTGCTTACGTAAAAAACATCTCACTAGAATCGTATTGGAACTTGGGGGTTGCTTGACAAGTGCACTGATGTAATGGAATGGATTGTGGGCATGCATTAATTATGATGAAAAAATGACGCCCGAGAGTCACATCAACATGGATGATTTGAAGCAAGGGGTTGAAAGGCTTGACATCTACACTCCTGTTCCTAGATCCAATTGGTGAGAGCAAAATCTCAAGCACCGTATCTTGGCACATGACGCTCGGGAGGACAGTGTTGTAATCCTGCCCAAAGAAGAAGTGCAGAAATCTCACAAGTTTCAATGACATCGCTAGCTTGGTGACATCTGCGTATTGGTGAGAGCAAAATCTTAAGCACCGTATCTTGGCACATGACGCTCCGGAGGACAGTGTTGTAATCCTGCTGCGACGATGGGACAAATGTCAGACGACTGAGCAATCAGCGTAGCAGCATCCCTAGCAAAGGATTCGTGAAGGAGAGCGCAGGCTCCACTTGGCTGAGAACCAATGCTCCATCCATTGCGGCCATCCAGAGCTTGTAGATGGGCAAGCCACCGATCAATCTCACAATGGACACCCTTGGTGAAGATGGCGTGGTCCCCACCTGCAAAGAGATGTTTCCAAGAGAACTTGCAATCCTTGTGCTGGACACAGTAGCAGTAGAAGATCGTTCCTTCCCCTGCAGGAAAGAATCCCGCACCGCCAGCACGAATCCTGCACATGATCTGCTCTGTCTTGCAGTACTGCATAGTTGCCTGACGGCACTGATGTGTGCTCAACACATCGAAGTCTGGAGGAAGTCTGATCGTCATATGAAGCTGCCAAGCCATGGCAACTGATGACAAGGCACTACAAGAGATCTGAATCCTCGTTTGCACGAATCATGTTGCATAGGTTCTATTGGCAATAGATGTCAAAAATTGATCAACCGACACGGGGCGAGGTACCCCACTAAATTTGGTACTTCGCTTATAATGAAATAAATTGGAAACAACCTTTGGAGGCAACATCTGCCTGAAGCCAGCACAGGCAGCGTCAGCGTCAGAAATGTTGCCGTGTGTGACTTGACAAAATATCACGTGATTCGATGACGCATTCTACCCTGCAAGGATGCAGAGCCACTGATGGCACTTTGAGTTGAATGTCTTGCACACAAAGCGTACCTCCAGCTCTAGGAACGGGATCACCGAGGGTTGAGGGTAGCCTGGAAACATGTAGTTTGATGCATGTCAGTGGCTATGAACTGCACAAGAAAAGTTGAAATCACTGCTTTCCATTCGTTTTGCTGTCTCTCGTTATCACCAACGTGCTCCGTCTGTTCAACAAAGAAAGAGAAATTCTTAAAAACAAATGTGATTGGAATTGTATCCCACTCTCATGTGTGATAAAATGTGATAATCATCTATTAACGATCGAAGCAAACTCATCATTGATGTCAGCATTGAACAGGATCAAACTGTCTCATGATTGATGAACTTGATGTCTGCTGCTGTCTCATGATTGGATCTGATTGGTACGGCCATCTTGGTATGCTCTTCAAATGATCTCTGGTACAGGCCGACAGCTAACTTTTCGACAGATACCACCACGTCGCATTCAGCTAACTTTTTACGCGCTTTTTGTGCACTTTTTACGCACTTTTTGCGCACTTTTTACGCACTTTTTGCGCACTTTTTACGCACTTTTTACGCGCTTTTTGCGCACTTTTTTCGCTGCACTTTTTACGCACTTTTTGTGCACTTTTTACGCGCTTTTTGCGAACTTTTTACGCACTTTTTTACGCACTTTTTACACACTTTTTACGCACTTTTTACGCACTTTTTACGCACTTTTTGCACACTTTTTACGCAGTTTTTACGCACTTTTTTACGCACTTGTTGCGCACTTTTTTACGCACTTTTTACGCGCTTTTTGCGTACTTTTTTCGCACTTTGCGCACTTTACCAAGGTAACTTGCACTTTACGCACTTTTTACGCACTTTTTACGCACTTTTTACGCACTTTTTACGCACTTTATTTATCGCACTAGGACATGGCTCGCACAGTATAGACGCATTCTTGACGCACTTTTTACGCACTTTTTACGCACTTTTTACGCGCTTTTTGCGCACTTTTTTCGCACTTTGCACACTTTACCAGGGTTACTTGCGCTGGACGCATTTTTACGCACTTTTTGCGCACTTTTTTACGCACTTTTTGCGCACTTTTCGCACACTTTTTACGCACTTTGCGAACTACCACCAACATACCAAAAATTGGTAGTGTGGGGCTTGCAATGGCTGGTCCGCGTACTATTAGCACCGTATTAGTCGCCGTGTCGGTGCAAGAAACGCATGCTTCGTATGACAGTATTTGTATTATTTGTACTTATTTGTAAATATATGCATATACAGATACACACATATGTATGCTGTATAACATGTACAAACATGGTACCTCCTGCTAATAAACTTCTTGACTTTGCAGCAGCAATCCGCGGAGACTGTGACATTTAGGGCAGAAAGATTCAGAAAGCGCATCCTTTAGTCTCAGAAGACATGAGACCCGAGGATTCAGAGAGAATTCCATCGCACCTTCGGAGGCCTTCTGCATTCCAGCCTCCAAAGCATGTTTGAGAAACATTGAAACTGATCTCCGCCTTGATCAAAATTGATCAATGCAGGTTGATCCGTGAAGCTGAGACCCGACCAACAACAAATGAAACAAATGTTCGCCTTCGTCTCGGTATCCGCTGCAGACTATGCGCCTGAATCAAAGCAAAAAAAAGAAACCAAAGCCACAGAATGTTACGCGGCAGTTTCAGATGATCCACACGTGCAACGGCTTCCATGCTGAGCACCAAGCACTTTCTGTCCCCTGTCATGCAAATGAATACAATCATATTATAATCACAAGGTTTCAGTTCCAAAAATATCATGTCGAGGCTCGGGAAAGAAGTTGATGGATGCATGGTCATCATGTAATTCAGTGTCCATCTTTCACATTAGCCGTGTGCAGCAAGTGCAACGCAAGGTCTGCTGCTGTCTCATGATTGGATCTGATTGGTATGCTCTTCAAATGATCTCTGGTACAGGCCGACAGCAAACTTTTCGACAGATACCACCACGTCGCATTCAGCTAACTTTTTACGCGCTTTTTGTGCACTTTTTACGCACTTTGCGAACTACCACCAACATACCAAAAATTGGTAGTGTGGGGCTTGCAATGGCTGGTCCGCGTACTATTAGCACCGTATTAGTCGCCGTGTCGGTGCAAGAAACGCATGCTTCGTATGACAGTATTTGTATTATTTGTACTTATTTGTAAATATATGCATATACAGATACACACATATGTATGCTGTATAACATGTACAAACATGGTACCTCCTGCTAATAAACTTCTTGACTTTGCAGCAGCAATCCGCGGAGACTGTGACATTTAGGGCAGAAAGATTCAGAAAGCGCATCCTTTAGTCTCAGAAGACATGAGACCCGAGGATTCAGAGAGAATTCCATCGCACCTTCGGAGGCCTTCTGCATTCCAGCCTCCAAAGCATGTTTGAGAAACATTGAAACTGATCTCCGCCTTGATCAAAATTGATCAATGCAGGTTGATCCGTGAAGCTGAGACCCGACCAACAACAAATGAAACAAATGTTCGCCTTCGTCTCGGTATCCGCTGCAGACTATGCGCCTGAATCAAAGCAAAAAAAAGAAACCAAAGCCACAGAATGTTACGCGGCAGTTTCAGATGATCCACACGTGCAACGGCTTCCATGCTGAGCACCAAGCACTTTCTGTCCACTGTCATGCAAATGAATACAATCATATTATAATCACAAGGTTTCAGTTCCAAAAATATCATGTCGAGGCTCGGGAAAGAAGTTGATGGATGCATGGTCATCATGTAATTCAATGTCCATCTTTCACATTAGCCGTGTGCAGCAAGTGCAACGCAAGGTCTGCTGCTGTCTCATGATTGGATCTGATTGGTATGCTCTTCAAATGATCTCTGGTACAGGCCGACAGCAAACTTTTCGAAAGATACCACGTCGCATTTAGTTGGGCTGCTCGAACAAAAGCAAAGCTGCTTCATCAGCTGGCTGATTTGGCGCACATTGCCCAAGGATGCAATCACCAGACGGCCCTTGCAAGCCAAACGGTTCAAAAGCCATCTGAATTAAATCCAAAACAGTTCGGATGGAAATGTTGGAGCTCAACAGGATGCAGCATGCAGTATGCAGAGGTCTCTCTGCTGCACCCCCAGAAAATCCGAGAGTAACGACAAGGCATGAGGAAACCTTGGAAATGGGGCCAAACTGTTCATACAACTCACCCTTCTCAGCTGCTCTCATTGATGTGCTGTTGGGCAAGAGCATCACAGTTTGCGATGGTCGAAACACCAGCATGCCTGAGCTTTGATTCATGGCGTTTGCTGCAGCACGTTCTTCACCTCCAATAAACTGCAACTGCGTCGCCAATGCATCGACTTCAAATACACGTCCCCAAGTGCCAGAAATCTCCATGTTGCTGACCTCCTGTTCCACCGTGCCGCAGCTCTGAATCGAGGACCCAGATGTCCGTGGATCTGATGGATCACTTGCGCCAAGTGATTTCCCCTGGCTGCATGCCACTTGCCAGTGAATTGCAGGACTGCACGTTCTTCATTTTCTGTCTCAACGACTCCCAGCGAGAAGGTATGCAAAGAAGGCTTTGGGATCCCCTCTTCATCAAAATGCTTCGAAGCAATGGCACAGCGATACAGGCCCCAGTCTCTGCCGAAGACTTTGTATGTCACATCCTGGACTGCGACAATGGGACAAGTGTCAGAAGACTGAGCAATCAGCGTAGCAGCATCCCTAGCAAAGGATTCGTGAAGGAGAGCGCAGGCTCCATTTGGCTGAGAACCAATGCTCCATCCATTGCGGCCATCCAGAGCTTGTAGATGGGCAAGCCACCGATCAATCTCGCAATGGACACCCTTGGTGAAGATGGCGTGGTCCCCACCTGCAAAGAGATGTTTCCAAGAGAACTTGCAATCCTTGTGCTGGACACAGTAGCAGTAGAAGATCGTCCCTTCCCCTGCAGGAAAGAATCCCGCACCGCCAGCACGAATCCTGCACATGATCTGCTCTGTCTTGCAGTACTGCATAGTTGCCTGACGGCACTACCCTGCCAATTGAATAAGTCTGATTCGCCCCCAAAACTCCGTCCAAGGCATCGGTTGGAGGCAGATTCATGACGTTGGCAGGGAGAAGGTTCGTCTTCAAATGGTTCCATCCACTTTCCATGGATTGAGAAATGCTCTGGGAAGTGAATCCAGGAGAGGCCTCGGTCAGACATGGTGATTCTTCTACACAGCGACACAAGCCTCACCCTGGATTTCCAAAGCCTATTGAAAGACCATTTCACGGTTTGTGGAAACGGTCTTCCACAATCACGGTATGGTTTATTTCAAGCTTGTAGATTATCATTCGTTAACAGATTTTAGACGATGTTGCATCTCACTGCATGTAGAGACAGGCTCATCCATGATCTGAGCCACGTTTCACGATGTTTCATGTTGGGCCCCAGCTTTTTCACAGACAACTTAATACGGCGATATGGGGAGGGGGTGCAAATTTGTGCGGTTGAACCACAATGTGTAACTGACATGAAATTGTGCAGTTCAAAACCCCAAAAGGGCAACAGATTCCAAGTGAATGTTTACTGATTTCAGAGTAGCATGAATACAGAAATAGATGATGTAAGAAAGGCAAGCCAGAAAACCGATGAAGAAAGACAGGACAATAATAACGGCGTCCAAGCAGCATCGGATGTCTGGAACGTCACTGTGTCATTCCACAGGCTGATCCGGTTGCGGCAAAGACTCGTCCACATTTTTTGGTTCTCCTTGTCCTCGAGCGTGAAGACATGCTGTTGAAGGTATGCTGCGTAGTCGACTTCCCCCTGCTCTATAAGCCGTTGCAGCAACGCATCAATGTACAACTGCCACAATCCATCGCACCAGTACAGCCCGGAGAAGGCAAACTGGAGAAGAGCGCAAGCCAATTTGCGCGATGCCACAGCGCCACAAGCATGCCTCATCATAGAAGTCAGCTGATGGCGCTGGTCCAGTCTGAAAACTGCCTTTGGAAAAATTGACCGCACGGCAGCTATGCCTCCAGGACCCTGATCTCCATGGATCTGATGGATCACTTTCGCCAACTGATTTCCTCTGGTTGCATGCCACTGGCGTGTGAACCCCAGAACTGCACTCAGGTGCTCTTCGCTTTCTTTGGCAACGACTCCCAGCGACAAGGTATGCAGAGAAGTCCTTGCGATCCCCTCTGCATCAAAGTGCTTGGAAGCAATGGCAAAGCGATAGAGACCCCAGTCACTGCCGAAGACTTTGTATGTCACATCCTGGACTGCGACAATGGGACAAGTGTCAGAAGACTGAGCAATCAGCTGAGCGGCATCCTCGGCAAAGGACTCGTGAGCTAGCATGCAGACACCATCTGGCTGCGACAGGATAGTCCACCCATTGCGACCATCGAGAGCCTGCAGATGCCCTATAGCCATCGACCAAGGGTGGGCGGGCCAATCTCACGTGTCTCCTGCATGCCATACACTTGGCGCCTTCTGGCATCTGTGAGCTCCTTCTTCGATGGCCATTCTGCTGCAGGCACATCATGCGCGATCAGATCGACGACCGCTTCCATGGGCTTGCAAGTGCGAACAGCTTGCGCAGCCTTCATCCTACGCTCGACTGGCACTCCTCGAACTTGCCGGTCTACTTCGGCATGGGCACCCTTGATGAAGATGGCGTGGACCTCGCTGGAGAAGACATGCTTCCAAGAGAACCCGCAATCCTTGTGCTTCTGACAGTAAGCGTACATTGTTGTCCCTTCGGATGCTCCGCTCCTGCCAGCACGTATCTTGCACTTGATTTTCTCCTTCTGACAGTACTGGTCGGTTGCAGCACGGCACTGGCCCAGGCTCAACACATCGAAGTCTGGAGGCAGTTTGATCGTCGTGTGGATCTGCCAAGCCATGGCAAACGAGGACAAGGCTTTACTGGAAGAAATCTGAATCCAACGTGCACAATGCATGTTGCAGAAGTTCAATCTCTGAAAAATAGATTATTAGTGTCATCGCAGTCGAGATGTCCAGCCCCACAAACTGTAACCACGAGGCCGGAACAATGCGTTGCCAGAACATGGCCAGTCGCTGGGCACGGCACGTATCCCCATCAATATGTATCCACAACTCATATCCTTCCACTGCACAATGTGCGGCAACTTGGCAGCGATGGCTGTCAGATAGGATGCAGCATGCAGTGTGCAGAGGTCGCTCCACGGCACCCCCAGAAAATCCGAGAGTAACGACAAGGCGTGAGGAAAGAGGTTGGTTGGTAATGGGACCAAACTGGTCATACAACTCACCCTTCTCAGATAAAGCTGCTCTCATTGATGTGCTGTGCGGCAAGAGCATCACAGTTTGCGATGGACAAAACACCAGCATGCCTGAGCTTTGATTCATGGCGTTGGCTACAGCACGTTCTTCACCTCCAATAAACTTCAACTCCGTAGCCGATGCATCGACTTCAAATACACCTCCCCAGGTGCCAGAAATCTCAATGTTGCTGACCTCCTGTTCCACGCAGAGGTCAAAAACAAAATGTTCGCAGTCGCATCTCATTGTTCTCATGCGCGTCAGCTCCATGGCAGCGGAGTGATGCGCTTGTGAAAATCACATGATTAGACTAGACCCATCCGTAAAGTCAAAACTGTGCATGACAAGTGTCAATAACGCGAAACAACATTTTGCTTTTGCACTATCGTCAATGCATGTGCACTATTAGAGCAGCTGCAGCGGTCTTTGACTGGTTCAGTCACAGTAAAAGAAATAGCATGCTTTGAAAACAAGCAAAGCAGCTCCTATAATAAGCTGAATCACTTTGCGTACTTCACGCAATTGACGCACTTTGGTCAGTTTACGCACTTTACACAGATGGCGCGTTGGACGCGCTTTGCGCACTTTGACGTACTTTGCGCACTTTTTACGCACTTTTTACGCACTTTTTGCGCACTTTTTACGCACTGTTTACGCACTTTGCGCACTTTACCCAGTTTAACTACTTTACGCAGTTTGATTTGGCGCGCACTTTACGCACCTTTGAACGCACGTTTTACGCACTTTGCGTACTGCATAGAATAGACGCATATTTTACGCACTTTTTACGCACTTTTTGCGCACTTTTTACGCACTTTTTATGCACTTTTTGCGCACTTTTTACACACTTTTTACGCACTTTTTACGCACTTTGCGCACTTTACCCAGTTTACTTACTTTACGCAGTTTGATTTGGTGCGCACTTTACGCACCTTTGAACGCGCTTTTTACGCACTTTTTGCGCACTTTTTACGCACTTTGCGTACTGCATAGAATAGACGCATATTTTACGCACTTTTTACGCACTTTTTGCGCACTTTTTACGCGCTTTTTTACGCACTTTTTACGCACTTTTTACGCAGTTTTTACGCACTTTTTGCGCACTTTTTATGCACGCGCACTTTACCCAGTTTACTTGCACTTTACGCATGTTTTACGCACTTTTTTTTGCGCTTTTTACGTACTTTGCGCACTTTACCCAATTTACTCACTTGTGCACTCGCACTTTGACACGGCGTGCACTGTACGCATTTTTTACGCGCTTTTTACGCATTTTTTACGCACTTCAATGAGCTCGAACATGTTTGTAACATCAACGTCTGTGCTGGAAATGTGATGATGATGTCCAAGTCTGTTGCAGTCAGACTCCAAGTGCATGACCAGGGGAGCCATTTCAGCCCATGTGAACCACCTGATGTCAAAACAGAGGTTCAAGAGCTGGTACTGTTTCGATCTATTCCGTATAGCACCCAAATCTTGGTGCAGTTTTTGTGTTCAGCTTAGATTTGACTGAATTAATGTTGAAGTGCTTGACCAAAGAGTAAACGCTCGCAATGAAGACATGAGTTCCATCGCACCTTCGGAGGCCTTCTCCATTCCAGCCTCCAAAGCATGTTTGAGAAACATTGAAACTGCTCTCCGCCTTGATCAAAATTGATCAATGCAGGTTGATCTGTGAAGCTGAGACCGGACCAGCAACAAATGAAACAAATGCTCGCCTTCGTTTCAGTATCCGCTGCAGACTTTGCTACAGCCTCAATCAAAGCAAAAAAGAAGAAACCAAAGCCACAGAATGTCATGTGGCAGTTTCAGATGATCCACACGTGCAACGGCTTCCATGCTGAGCACCAAACACTTTCTGTCCCCTGTCATGCAAAGGAGTACACAATCATATTATAATCACAAGGTTTCAGTTCCAAAGATGTTATGTTGAGGCTCGGAAGCGAAAGATGAATGGTCATCACAAGACAAATTGAAATGGCCTCTGTAGTTGCACTTTATTTAAAAAAAAAACATCTGCTGATATTTTTTGACTTAAACGCTGTTTGACCTACTGTATCCTTCAGCAAACAATTTGCCCAGCTCTGTGGACCTTCAGTGTGACTTTTCGTTCGGAAAGGCACCTGCTGCGAACTTTGAGAAACTCACAAGCCAGAAAAGCGTGAATTTGACCAACAGGTTGCACATGCCATGTTGTTTAGCAACCAAATCAATCCAAGATCAACGTGCTATTCTCGTCGATGCAGTTTTTGCAAGTCCACGCAGCGTCCGGGTATTCCCTTACACGGCGCAGCGTCATGCCAGGTTTGGGGCCTTCATCTGAAGCCTATCACTTGCAATGGTGCTGTGCTCATCTTGCTCATACAGATGTGTATGTGCATATATATTATGTATATCTGCATGTATATGTAATCTTATATACACATAATATATGTAGACTTGCAACTGTATAGGGGATTACTACAGCCCTGCACATCATGGCACCCAAACATTATCTTCTCGGAAAACGATCTTCAACAAACAAGCTTCACAGGCCCCTATGGTAATCCATCAACAATTACTTCTCAGCAGTAGCCTCATATTTTTCATAGTTAAAGACACTGTTCCCCATAGACCACGAATACATGATGATCACTGCTCAAGGATCGTTTCTGTTTTAAACTTAAAATCTAAACTCTGCCCGGAACCAGGCATGCTGTGACGCTCCACCGCCACTCCTGTGGGTTGTTTTTTCGTCGCCCCCCGACTGCTGGGCCGCGAGTTGCCGAAGAAGGCACGCAGATCTGAACTGGACAGTTTTGGCGAGTGCTGCGCGCCAAAAGGGCGGCGGGTGGGTACAATATCCCTGCGTCGAGAGAGAAATATACATATATATATATATATACATATATTACAGATATATATATATATATACAGAAATATACACTTTGCGCAATTTACCCAGTTTACTCGCACTTTACGCATTTTTTACGCACTTTTTGAGCACTTTTTACGTACTTTGCGCATTTTACCCAGTTTAGGCACTTTGTGCACTGTTCGCACACGCTGCGCACCTTACTATGTGCACTGTACGCATATGTTCCCTGACTCCGACGTATTGTTCCCTGACTCCGACGTATTGTTCCCTGACTCCGACGTTCCTGTTCCCTGACACCGACGTTCCTGTTCTCTGACTCATGTTCCCTGACACGGTCGTGTGTTCCCTGACACCGTCTACGTTGTGTATGACAAGCCCTAGTTGTTTAATTGGGTGGGACTCCCAGCTTCTTGGCGGGGTATATGGGGTATTAATAATATTAATACGAACTTGGCATTCGCTGCATGTTTGAAGCTTCTTTCAGATATGGTGTAACAACATACTATTGTATGGCAAACAATATTCTCCAGTAATGGAATCGCCACGAATTGCCCAGTCAAAAACACCCGTGATTGTCCAGTCAGCCAGAAAAAGGGTCCTTGCTGTTCCAGAAAAAGTCGTGGAAACGAAGGAACTCGTCAAAGCCATCTGTGCTGGTTCCAAAGTCCTTGGTGGACGGGGAAAAGCGGGGAAAAGCGTGGCATGTTTGAGATCCGCTGATGCGGATGCCCGTTCGGTTTGGAAAGGCATCACTATATAAGTGTTGAGAAAAGCATACACCAGTTGGAAATATTTGCGATGTATATACAGGCAATATACAGATACAACACCATGTTATGACACTATGATTGCCAGGATCTGCTCCGTGGGGGGGGGGCGAAGTATGAATAGCTTGAACTCAAATCGGATAATTTCTAGGCACTTCCATGCTTGATCAGAATCGAAGAAAATTGGGATACACCCATAGCTTTCATCAATCTCACCACAACTCTGCAAAGTCAACCCACCTTTCTTGCATCTGGGTTTCAAATGCAAAGCCTGTCATGGTGCCAGTTGCATTGACCGGGTTGTCAAAGCGCCATTCTCCTCACAGCTGTTGGCACGGCATCTAAAGCAAATCTTGCAAACTGTGGTGCAGGCTTGTGCTCAGGCTACCTATTGAAGAAAGAGTCCCATTGTCAGGGCATGTCAAGGGCTGCAAGTCTCCTCCACTGCGGGAGGTCATGGCAAATTGAAAGCCATCCTGGAGCCCATGAGACGCCAATGATCTGATTGTCTTGTTCAAAGTGGTCCAAACTGGTTGATTTCAGCTTTGAAAACCACTTCTTCCTTGGCCCTCCTCCCTTGTTCCAGTGGTTGGGGAGCTCTGCCTCCTTTATTTTTTGAGCCAACAAAGACTATTCGACTATTTCATCTCCCATTGCGGCTCTGTCCTCTGTCCAAGAGGCATTTTCCACCTTGAAGGGCCAGCGTGGGCCTTCACCCAGCCCCACGTCAGCTATGAAGGGACCCTCAGGCAGATGGACCACCAGGACCACGTGGTCTCCCCATTTCACCTGGTGCATTCATCTGATTTCGCGTGGCTCGAGCTGGTCAAACGTCGTGGAGGCGACCCTGCGGAATTTCATAGGTACCATCGTCATCCATCCCATTCTTGGAAACGCCTTTTTGGGTTGCATGGGTATACTAAACGCTATGAATGGGTGAACATCCCCAAATGAATGGTTTCCTCTAATCCAACTGTTGATTGTAGTTGCTTATATATATATATATATCCCCGCCTTATATCCCTATTATGGAATGGTAATATCTCATTGTCCCATTACATCCCATCATAGTTAGTTGGTGAATACCCACTATATATCCCTACCAGTATCTGGTATATCCCAGTATATCCCAGTATATCCCATCAATCATAGTTCCTTAATCCCAATTAATATCCCATCATAGATATCATAGTTGGTTAATACCCACTGTGTATCCCTACCATTATCCCATTAATTATATCCCATCAATCATAGTTGCTTAATCCCAATTCATATCCCATCATGGTTGATACACCCCTCACCTCTGGTTCGGGCACAGGGCTGCAGGTGGCAGTATGGAGGCTCACCTGGAAGCCCAAGCTGCACAGCAGGGCTGCGAAGGCATCCACCAGCAGGAAGCAATAGCCTTGATGCGGCAGAATCAATGGATATCAACGGATCGATTTGGATCTGAAAACCGGAAACAGGGGGCTCCTAATTGTTTCCATTGAAATTGAAAATCTATTGATCCATTGAATATAGATAATATAGGGGGTTCCGTTTGGTCCAGAAGCTGGGATTGTGCCAAAACAACTGTAGCATCATCGGCCAGCTCGGCCTGGGAGATGGGAGTTTGACACTAATCACTCAATCCCTGTAAGTGTTATCATTTGATATCAATATCAATTGATCTTTTTGCCACAGCCTACCCTGTCCTGGTTGAACTTTACCGCTCCATACCGCTTGTCCCTCAACCCCTCGCGGCATGTCAAGTGTCCACCACGTCCCTTCGCCACACGCTTGACACTCTCTTCAAAGCACAGCGGCGGCAAGGGTCGGCGCAACTGCAGGTCCAAATTTTCATAGATCACACCTGTTGAGTCAGCTGGATATTCTGCTGAAGGTTTAGCTGTCGGCTTTCAAGTTCTACCAATGCTTCTAGGACACGATCCACATGGGCCGCCAGCAAGGATTGAAGCGATTCCAAGGTGGGCGCGCAGCGGCAAAGTTGCAATCGCCCCAAGTATGCATCGACCAAAGCCTCCTGAAGCACCCACGCTGAAATACGGCCCAAGTACACACACGACGACCGGTAAAACCACCATGTCATCCATATCCCCTTCCAGGCTCCGGGAGGCTCCGTTGAAGATAGACCTGGCCCTCCTGCTTGCAATGTCTCACCGTACAGAGCTCCATTCCAGGCGCTGCCATGGCGAAGCGTCACTGCTCAGGCACAAAGGGCCACAGATTCTGGATGAACATTGTGGATAGTTTTGGCGGTAACTAAATAGATGTAACTAGGACCACCCAATAATATGTTTTGATATTTTTTGTGGCCTCCAATTTGGATCACCCATGTGGCAAAGTGCAAACTGGAAATTCTGGTATGAGTATGTATGAGTCAGTTTGAAAATACAAGGCAAACCAAGGAAGGCAGTATTAGGCAATACTTATATTGCTTGATCTGAAAAGACAAGGCCACCAAACATTTCCGGAACTTACAACTGCTCATCTGCCAGTTGGACCGCCATTGACGCGCCGGATAGGAAAGGACCCTGTGCACCGAAGGACTCCATCGCCACAATTTCAACGAGCCCCAAGTTACCCAGTTGTGAACTTGTTGACAGAAGTGACAGCACTTTTTTAACAATCTTCTACAACCCATCACCTACAAAATTTGTTGCGGCCCACTGCACATCACTGCACCTTGTTCATTCAACTTCTTCAGCAAGGACACCATGCAGGCCGAAGGATTGCGTCTCTTGAACGATGACCTCGCCATCGAGGATTCGCCATTTTTCATTCCCTGTTCCGCCACTGAGGATCTTTTGTGGAAATCTGTTTGAAAGCAATTGATTGTTTGAAACTAACAAGCAGATTTGCTGTTCGGGATAGTTATTTCAGGATATGGGATGTTGAAAGTTACACAAATAGACTGTGTCACTTGTCCTTTCCAGGATACCTTCTATGCTTTCCAGCATCGTCCCCAGCTTGGTAGATTCCGTCCATTTCAAACAGTGCTGCTCCTAACATCTCAGATACCAACGGTGGAAATTCGGTGCTAAAGCTGTAGAATGAGCCATTTCTCAGACTGATGGCATTAAGCTGCCTATGATATCCACAATAGATTGGAGAAATAACCTGAATGATCAATGACTGAGCCACCCTGGCGTTTCCCACTGACTAAGGGCTTCCAGGGCAATGTCAGGATCCGCTCTTCGAAGTTGCGCCTAAACAATGGATTTCTCCAGGGAAAATATGGAGTTGATATAAGTTGATCAACAGAAATGAGATCCCCATGGGATTGTGATGGGGATGATGTGCATGTTCTAAAATTCCACTCGAGGCACCGAAACCTGCATGTTTGGGGACAACGATGGACAAAGTATTTCTTAGCTGACGCTATCCTCGAGTATCAAGGGCTACTCTTAGTCTGCTCCAGGGACCGGAACCAACGTGATTTCCAGTATTCGACTCAAATGTATCCATGGATCACATCAACTCTTCCACCAGATGGATTTATGTCATGGAGCATATGGATGATTATGGATGCATATGGTCTTTCAGATCTTGCGAATGTGAGATCCATCAACGCTTTAGCGTTTGTAGCATATTGTAGCCCTTGACCTCTGCATGCTCATCCAGTTCATCGGGTTTCAAAACGCCACGATCCTGGCAGTCCGTGGGGCACGACCCTTGGTACCTGGTACTGCCCCACGGGGGCCACAAACCACTCGAACTGGCGACCGAAACTCCAAGGTTTGCCATGATTTACCATGATTACGCTCGTGAAAGTGGTGCTTTCCGAGTTTGTATAGATCACCTGTTACCCCAGATTCATGGATGGCGTGACCAACAAAAGAGGAGATGACAACTACTAGTAGCTGAAAATGGGAAACACATTGAAAACAATGGCTGGCAGCTCTGAGCTTTTGTTGATCATGTCATCACGATGGTTTCAGGGAAAAATCTCCAAACAAAAACCATGGTTTTCCCCATCAGATATGAGGGTTTCATGGGTTTCCTGCAAATTTTCGCTAAATCCCATCCAAAAGAATATAATTCCACTGCGAACATGTGGGTCTACCAGGCTGCCACAGCCCTGCACACCTGCATCTCCCGGAGGCGTTCCTGCAGCGGAAAGCACGGGAAAAGGTGAGACTCACATTGATAGAGATCAACTAGTTGCATGTCATGAAAATATAGTACGGAAATATTGTTTTTAGAGAAAAAAAAAACTATATATATATATTATTATCATTATTGTTATTACTATTATTATTATCATTATTATTACTATTATTATTATGTCATGAAAATATAGTACGGAAATATTTCTTTTAGAAAAAAACTATATATATATATAATAAAAATAATAATTATTATTATTATTATTGTGATTATTATATATATATACAGTATATGTATATGTGCATTATCAATTTACATATATATGATGCAGCCTCCCAGGTCCCCCCCCAAAGGGTATGGGTATATAGGTATAGGGCTATGGGTATACAGGAGCTATGTTCCCCGACCCCCCCTGTGGGTGGGTGGGAGTGTGGTTATATATATATATATGTATTATATATATATATAAGTAAATATATATATATATACATATGTAAATATGTATGTGTATGTATAAATATATATATATATATGTGTGTGTGTATGTGTGTATGTGTGTATGTGTGTATGTGTGTATGTGTGTATGTGTGTATGTGTGTGTGTATGTATGTATGTATGTATGTATGCATGCATGTATGCATGTACGTAGGTAGGTAGGTAGGTAGGTAGGTAGGTATCTATATGTATGTATATGTATCTATATATATATGTATGTATGTATGTATGTATGTATGTATGTATGTATGTATGTATGTACGTATGTATACATGTATACATGTATACATGTATACAATATGTATATATATATATATATGAAGTAGATACATAGCACCTGTATATATAACTATAGGATACTATAGGTAGCACGTAGGTACTTTGAGGGAGTATGTGTGCTACGTATGTACCTAGTAAATGCGAGGCTGGTAGTCAGGATCGCTGCAAAAACCTAGCAAATAGGAGGGAACGGGGTGCTACCTGGGGACCCATCCCATTGGGGAGGGGGGGACCTCGTGGGCGGAAGACGGGATCATGTATATATATATATATATACATATAATCATACAATATTATAGAGTATGTATAGATATATATATATATGTCTATCATATAATATATCATATATATATATATATACACACACCGTACACGTGACTACTATATGTCTATGTCTTGGATCTCCCAAACTCCACCGTCTCGTTGTTGTGTTTTTTCGCCCCGTCCTCAACCATCTCTGCCGTGGTCTCCATGGCCTCGTGCCGCGCAGGTTGGGGCCAAGATTTAGACAAGAAAGATCCATCAAACAAGGATTAGATCATATTAGATTCCCAAATATTCCAACATGTTCTTGGAATTTATGATATTTATGGATTTGATTTCATGGACCCCCTAAAATTGGGTGTCGAGCAAAACTATGTTCCAGAATCCGCAGAGCCAACCAGAAGCCCTGGATAAGATGAAGAGACAGCAAGATGATACTATTGTCGTCGTCGTCGTCGTCATCATCATCATCACTATCACTATACAATGAGCATCCTCATCATTGTTGTCATTACTATCATTGCTGTCATCACTGTCATTACTATGAATCGGTATAATCATCAGTATAATTATTGTCAGCACCATCATTCTTAACATTATCCTTAGTATTACCATCATTTTTTGCAGTACTGTCATTAATATTACATATTGCTATAATTTGCTATATATATATGATTATATATATATATCAATATCATAATATATAATATTGTGTGTGTGTGTGTTAGATGATGATTTACACCGATCGTCATCATTCCTCAGAGATTCTGCCCATGTCATGACCCCTCCACTCCTCAGCTTCCTCCCGCGAGGTCGGACAGATCGAAACCGGAACGCTGCCGAGCCGAGATGGCGAGATGGCGAGATGGGCAGAGTCTGGTGGTTTCAAGGCACCCAAGGGGTTGCTTTGGCACCAGAAAATGACCGGGAAACCGTCATAAACATCATGAAATCTAATGGTTTATCATGGTCGATTTATCGTCATGTTCCATAATTCTAGCCAAAGAATTGGGAAGACCAAGAATTTGATTCGATGGATCTAGACCCACAGGGAGATCAACCTGACCTCCACCTGGAAGGGAGTATTGCTGAGGTTGATAGGGGAATTCAGTGATGTTTGTTTGAAGATTACTTCAGAATATAATTTAGTTAACATATATTATGAAGTAATCATTGCCTTCATTTGTAGTTGTCTGGGTTAATGTAAATTTATGTATTACGTATATACGTAATTGTACGTATAAATTTAATTAAAGCGTTCCAAGTTTCACTTTGTCATACTATCAAACAATGTTCCGTGAAGGTTGTCAAACACAAACTAAATATGTTAAAGCATGGCTCACGCTTCAATTTGCACTGTAACACAGCCACATGATAGTGGTTCGCCAGTGAAAGTTCACAAACTACAGTATTTGACGGAAAATACAGCAAACCCTTCTGGGCACCCGGCCAAAGCAAATGAAGAATAAGTTGATGACCAGAAAACGGCGGGCAACTGATTGAAGGAGACGGTAAAAACCCCAACGACCTCAACAAAACCTACCTGTATCTGAACCAAACATTAAGTGAAGCTGTTTGACGCATGATCCCCCCAAACCCCCACACAAAAAACATCAAAAGCAAGGAACAAACATGAACCTCAACATAAAAACATAACAGGCAACGTACATACACTCCCTAGAATCACCCTTTTCTCATTTGTTTCACCCTGGGCTGCCATTCTGGTGGACTTTGGGGGTAACCAACTTTGCAACGCAGAGTCCCTGTATTCGAGCATGAGACTGCATCGTTTTTATGACTTCTCTTTAAAGAGAATAGCTCACCTCCCCCGTTGGCCGTGTGCTTCTGTTCGAGGAAACGGGAACAGGTCTGACAGCGTAGATTTCTCAAGGCGGTCCTCAAAAACACACCTTTAGGGCCAAAATCTGTCGAGTGGGAGAGGGAGCAACAACCATGCACTGGTCTTTTGGTGTACATGCCACTAGGTCTTGCATGCACTGTGCAAAACCCATGACAGGCACTGGCGCTGAGACAAAGAACTAGCTCAAATCATAAAATGCTTGCATGTGATTGATAACATCCCAGAATTAGATGAGCAAAGTGGCGCCATTGCCAATAATGAAACCTAGCTAACAACTACAAACATCTGATCGCCAATGAAGCAATCATATTGAGATTCTCCATGCAGAATAGGATCAGAAGCCTTGCGACCTTGCGAGGCGGAACAATGACCAATTCCACCCTGTGTCCAGCAGTTGGAATTCATTCTGGAAGAAATCCACTCTGAGAATCGAACATGGCAATGGAAAATCCCCCATTGATACATGATTTCCCCATTTAATGCCTATTTATAGTGGATTTCCAATTGCCATGTGTGATTACCGAATGGTATCTTCCATTTGTATAATCTTCTATCCAGACTCCGGACCGATCATACACCTAATTAATCCTAATTATTGGTTTGTCTTAAAATGTAGGATGCCTTCAAAATTGTCCTTTTTTATCAAGAAGCGGATGATAAACCATGAAAATCCCATGAAATTTAGGGAACCATATTTTACACCCAGGTGCATGTGCAAACAGATGCTATCAAATGCCATACGGCACCTACACAGGTTGCGAGGGATAAATCGATAGTCCGTAGAGCCGAGGATGATAGATCACCAAAAATTGCCACCATTCGTCGGATCTACAGTTAACAGCACAGTATCACCCCAAAGATATCAAAAAATATGTTGAAATGATCTGAAATGATGCCTATCCATCCCTATCCATCCCTATCCTTGGCAATCTTTTGGGGCTGAACAATCCTGACGGTGGCCTTACAGCACCTTGGCAAAGGTCTTCTTCAAGTCATCTCCATTTGGACTTGGTGCGTCGCGCGAAAAATTGCCGGTGGACACACATGGATGATTAATGATAATTAGTGATGGTTAATGATGATATCATATTCTATCATGCAAAACTGTGCAGTACTACCTCTAAAGTCTAAAGTAATAATTATGTTGCAATATCATATATGAATATATAATATATATGATCAATTATGATCATGTATGCTTGGCGCACTGCAAGGAAGTGTTCCTCCGAAAGCCATGCTTGGCGAATGTTTATAGCGCTTCCTACGGAGTATCGTAGCCTCCAGTCATCAAGCTCCGGCTCCACCATTTTTTGCCTCGCTGTGTCAACCTGTGCAGCCTGGGCTGCCATCTTTGGATGCAATCTTTTTCGCTGCATGATAAAGAGCAGCACTTGGGCATCTGGTGGCCCATAGCTTTGCTGGAGGCACACATCAAACCAGGGCTCTAAAGCCTGCCAAGGTCGCAGTTGAAGGTGCACCATTGGGCTTTGAAAAGGTTGGCTAGGGTCAAAAGTTGTGTGCGCGCATGTCCTACATTGGATGGTGCATTACTGCAATACTATCAAAATGACCCAAACTTGTGGTTCCCTGCGTCAGAAATCTTGTCCCGTGCCCATTTGATCCAAATCACTGCTGCAATTGATGATACGGAAAAGTCAGTTTCTACAAAATGTTAACCCCAGCATATTTTCAGGCTTCCATCCTGGTTTCTTGAAGGGGTGGATTTTCCGTCCCGGAACGATCTGCGCCTTCATGGGATTCTCCGCACAGCTTCCCGTGTCACTTCGCACTTTGTGAGCCAGTAGCAAGGTGGCATTCAGCCCGGTGAGTTGCAGCACGGTGTCTTTGAGCTTTGGAAGTGCATTCATGTTGTAGCACCTCAAGACAGAAGAATGGCTCCTTTTCAAAAGTCTCTTGCAAAGTCTTTCGGAAGACAAATTATAAACAACTTGGCTCCCATCAGGTCACAACGTGCTCCCAGATCCTCAAAGAACAGGGTTCCCGGTGTTCCTGGTGTTCCCTGTTAGTTTTGCCACCAATTCTGTGCCTCCAGTTGTGCTTGTCAGTAGGGTACTGGGGTACCCCCAAAAATTGATGGTGAATTGTTGGCCATGTTACATCATTTTCGCGTGTCCCCCATGTTTTAAACAACCCCCAAGGACCCCCAATGTCTTCTTTCCCCATGTTCATCCCTTTTCCAGAGGCTTAAATCACTTTAAATCGCTGTATGAGATCATGTTTGCTACTAAAATCAGCATTTGTTGCTATAGCTACTTAAATGAGCATTTTCATTGTTAAATCACCATGTTTTTTCCACCACCTCCCCGAAGCTGAAAAATGCCCAGGGCACAGGTCCGACATCAGCAGCACATCAAAGGTGCTTCCCAGTTGCTGCCGGGTACGAAGGCGATCCTCCTCCAACCCCCAGTCCTCAAGATTCAATTTACATCAATTTACCATGAAAAATATCGGATTTGACCATGAAAAAAAAGGATTTGACCATGAAAATGTTGGGATGCCTCTGAGGATTTACCATCAAAAATAGGGATTCAGCCCGTTGAAGCAAATATGTTCAAAAAGGGAAAAAGCCTATTGACATCATCCCAACATATATAAAACCCAAGCAGACCCCAATGTTAAAATATATCCTCAGCCTTGCTGGCTCATACCAAGGGCCGGTATTAGCCAAGGATGCCATCTTACTCGACAAGACAAGAGCTGTTCTGTGGCATAACTACAAAAATCGTATCTGGCAAAAAGAGAGGGAAGAAAAAAAAACGGAAAAAAAAATAAACAATGAAATGACCGAAAGCGACACGAGCCCTGCAAGAGCCTCTGGCTAGTTGCACTTGAAATGCCTAGTGAAATAGGTCAGAGCCAATTCAAACACCCTCTTGACAAGCTTGAGGACAATTCGTACAGACAATTAATTATTAATTCCATTAGTTAGGTGTTTCCAATCTGCTCCATTCACAGGGAGCTTCGTTCAGTTGATCTTGGCATAGTTCCAGGATGTCTGCGGATAGGGAAAATGATGATTGACCAGTGGAATTTGACGGATTTGGGTGTTTTCCCCTAAATTTTCAGTCAAACCCTTAAATGATACTGATAATGATTATTAGATACACCAAAGTTGTGACTCATGATGTCTACATTCGACTTATATTCGAAGATCAATATCACATCAGGCTTCGGTGTCTGGGTCCAAGGATCAAGTTCAATGATAGAAGTCTGCAAGTCTGGACAGTTGGCCTTGACATTCAACGAGATCAGTGGCAGTACTGCCTTCTTGTCGCTGAAATAGGTGTGACACGCTTTCCCTTCTGGGGCTTCAGCTGCGACCAGGGCAGCCACGATCCCAACCAGACCACAACCGCTTCCCAGCTCTAGGATTGTGGAAGCTCCAAAGATGGCAGATCGATGTGGATTGTTCTTGGAAGCCAACCAATGAGCCAAGACAATGCCTGGTTCCAACAGCAAAACAAGAACAGTGGAAAAAAAGGCACCTAGAAATTGGATCTAGCATTGATGCTATGATCAAAGATGATCAAAGTACACAAGCTCAGCCAAAACGAGTGCCCCTTCTATCTGGAGGTTTCCTAAAAGGGTAGTCCCAAATCATCCAATATCACCCAACATTTGTTGGTATATTTGTTGGTATATTTGAGTATTAAAACCAATGCTACCAGGGTGATTTTGCCATTTTAAGAACCCAAAAAAAAGCCACATCTGTCCCCAAGGCACCGGCATCCCACAAGCGTCCACCCGTTGGCATCTCTGAGCTGGAGATTTCCTCGCGGATCTGCAACACTTGGCCCCCAAGGTCGAAGCACCGGAAACTGTGTTCGCTTTCCTGCCGTGGAAAGTAATTTTTGGGGCTCCCTTTTTAGGCCAACCCTTAAACACCCAGAAAATCATCCCAATGATATGGAATTTCCCTACCAAACCATGGTTTCTAGGGGGTGTTTAATGTTAGGGGGATGGGACTACAATGCCATGGTGTTGCCAACAATGGGAGTCAACCATAGATTTCTACGTGACTCTGCAGGATTTCACACGTCTTTATTGTCTTGCCCAAACACATCACGTTACCGCTTTGGAGAGCACGCATGAATCAAGATCCGATGTGTCTAATCCATCTAATCCAACAAAATGTAGATCGATATATATATATATATGTGTGTATATGTATATGTATAATATGTGTATGTATATACATATATTCGTGGATCACTCATGTGGAAAATCTCCAAAGCCTTGCGGAAAGGTGTTCAAGACTTTTGGACCTCAAGATGCCAACTGCCAACCCATCAGGCCCATCAGGCCGCTCCTGGGCTGGTGCATCCAACGGCATGGACAAACAGCAGAGGCAACCTCTGCACAGAAAGAGGTCAGGGTCGCCCAAGGTTTCCACAGCAGCCAGGTGCCTGAGCACATGGGCACCCCCTTACCATACCATCCTTAATTTATAGACATAGAAGCACATACTATCTGTATACACTATATAGAATCAGTTATAACTATACTTAGAATTAGAATATCTTAGAATTAGGTATGTACATATATATAATTGTATATATATATAATATTGTATACAATTATATTATATATCACAAGTCATTTGCATGATCAAGGCTCCCATGCTTGATCCAATGAAGGGACTATCCACCGCTGCCACGCTGCTCTGAGACCTCGGTCAGATCCTTCCGGCGCCGCTTGGGGCTGCGGAAGGCCACTTTCTGTCGCGCAGCAACCAGCAGCTGGACATGGCCTGAGATGGGATGCGTTGCCTATGGGGCACTTTTTGCCATGCTGTGCGGTGCTAAAATCTGTATATATATATATATTAATGTTCATTATATCATATATATAATTATATATATACATGCGGTGTACATGTTGTGTACGGTTGCATATAAGATCATAAAAGTGTGTCTGAAAAAATGATGTTTGGAGTTTGAACGATATGTCGTGACGTGTGGCTCACATATTGACAAAAAAATCGGACCCCGATGATGACTCCATATGACTCCGCAGCAAAAAAAGAACAAATGCATAAATATGCATAGAATTGCATAGATATGGTTTGTGTCGGCAGATGAAACCCCTGGGCTTGAAGGGTTACAAGATGTTACAAGAGTCTCAAATATGAGAAACTCAAAAACACCGAGTGCTGTGACTTGAAGTCTAGCTTTTCACGGCAGAGAAAGTAGTACCACTCCTCGCATGTGACCGCATCTGATTCATCTTCCAGGTGGCTGAAATCCAGACCCGTATTCCTTGCATCTACATGCCCAAACTGTAAAGTCTCATTCCCTTCAAATCCTATGGCCATCTGCCAGGCCGCTTCCGTCAGAAAGGCCCTCTGGCAGTCGACCTTCAACTTCAGCTTCCACTCCTGGGATGCAACTGCAACTTGAGACCAGTTGAGCCTGCCCCCAGGATGAGACAAACTGGTTTCATAAAAACAGCTGTCGCCAAGAGACCACCACACACGTCATGCAACGTGACCTTCATATCGCGAAGGCCCACATTGAGGCAATGCTGTCCCTGGACGAGAAGAACGTCCAGGTCAAACTCAATGGGCAACGGCATGAACATCCTGATCAAAGGCTTGGCAGGAATTGATGGAGGGTTGTACCCTCATCATTATTAAATTTATTAATGAAATTGTGCATCCTATTGCAGAATATGGCATGGGTTTATGATGGTTTATGGTTGATGGTGGCTATAAATGGCCCTTAAATAATCCCCTGAAATACTTCCCCCGCAAGGACAGGATGTCCCGGGCAGAGATGGGCCACTCTCAGAGCTGTAGAACTGCCGACTGCAAAACCAGCTGCAGAACCCTTCAAAAGCTTAGTCCAGTGCACTCAGGAAACAAGGATGGAGAAATTTGGAGAAGAACGGATTTCCCAGATACTTGGAAAATCATCATCCATCCATTACATCTATGATACTTTGATCGATCATTTAACTTTGACAATCCTGGATTCAAAGAAAAAGCCTTCACCATATTTCAACCATCAGTCAAATCCAAGTGTCTCATTGGTCAGAGCCACCGAGAAACGAACTTTGTCACTGGTTGCACGCGGCATGGACCAAAAGTAGGTCCGAAAGACCATGCTGAGAGGATCAGGCCCGCAGAACGCTCTGCAAAGCAACCCCTCCAATTTTCCTTTGGACTGGGACTAATTCCAAGCTACAAATGTTTCTATTTGCATATTCTTCTACAGTAAATCTATCTAAATCTGTCTATTTGACTGTCACTGAAGGGTATGAAGAGGGGTGCCTGCGCCGCTCAGCTTATCTGCATTTCATTGCAAGATTCAAAGTATCAGTCAATCCAACATCGTTCTTCATCCATAGAAACGCCATCATCCCATTTTTCCTTGCTACTATCCAACTGTTTCCCATCAACTCCAACGTCACCATGCCCATGTGCTTCTCTGCTGGTGGAAATCGGATCTAAGCAGCTGCAGGTCATCGATTCACATGTCTGCTTGGATCTTTGTCAACAGTAGCATCAAAAATTGTGTCTATAACACACCTGACCCACGCCCCTGCGATCTTGGAGTCTAAGTTAAGGGGGTAATTATATCATATTAAATTATATCATATTATATCATATTATATCCCAACATACAACCAAGCAGAATAAACCATTTCGGGTGCATCTTGGAGTTTGGACAAATTCTTACCCCTCCTCAACAGTCGTTTCCTCCCAATAATCAGCTGGGCCACGCAAGGGAGGCCAAATTCCGCACCATCTGCAAGCAGGGTCAATTTGAAGACCCTCAAGGCGAATCTTTTTTTAGTGATGTACCTACTCTGTGTGGTTGATGATCATTTCAGGTTGTAAGGCTTCCTCGTGACTTTCCGAGTGGTGCAAGTTCCAAAAATGCCGCAGATTCTTTAGCTCAAAGTGTCGAAACAATGTGGAGCACTGATGCAACCATTTTACTAAATTCATCAATATAAATTCCACCATATTCCACCTGTATTCCAGAGTTGGCGGCCTCCATTCCATCAGTTTCCCCTAAAATACCGTGGTCCCCAAAGGGGGTACTTGTGGGAGCTCTGCACAACTGAGAAGCACTAAATTGGGGCTGGACTTCTTTGCGTTGTTGGGCACAAACTGCTAGGGAGTGATTTCTTCGAGCAACAAACATCTGGGTATGAAGAAAATGAAAGCAAGAACTTCATAAAATCATATAAAATCAACATGCTAAAAAGTACTCAACCATCACCTTACCATTGCCATATTGCAAAATGCCGTCACCTCTTTCTCTGAAGTACTCAGCATCGAAAATTGCGTATCGGCTGTATGAGTCCTTGCCGGGGCGGTCCTGGATTCACCCCTCAAAAAATCACCCAGTATCATCCAACCAACCGATAGTCACCGATAATAAGTGGCAGTGTGTCAAAACCTTGTACCCCTGGTGAACATCAAAATAGCTGGTAAATGGATGGTCATCCCCCTAAAAATGGTATTAATAGGTATTGATCCATAGCCAAGTGAACATCCTCAAGCCAATCCGGATCTTCGGGACATTCCCAGACCCCGTCCTCAAGAGCTGTTGGAGGTACTCGCCAACCCGATCTCCGGTCAGGGGTTCAGCCTCATCGCTTGCAGCAGTCCTGGCCATGGCATCAGTTGGTGGGCCAAAGATGGAGGGGGCGATGATCATGGTCCAAGCCACTGAGTGCAGATGATGTCACCATTTTTGAATCTTTGACAAACAAGTTGTGACAATGAACTGAGTTACGACAAAGAGCTGAGAAAAACTGTGGCGTCAGGAGGTTGATTTCATCATATTCAATCGCTCTCTTTTTTCCGGCGAGTTTTCGATCGTATTTGCCAATGGCAATAGTTGATATCCACAAAATCGCAAGGCAGCCGTGCCCAGCCGTGCCCAGCCCTTGACCTGGTAAGAACCCAAGTCACAAGGCACACTAAGCGAATGAACACTACCCAGCGAGTTGAGGTCAATGTGTAGCAGTGAAATCACGACGCGAATGACCTGTTCCAATGTCCTGTGATGCAGTTCTTCGCTATGTTTCTAATTTCATGATCTATGCCATGTCGGTGTTGGTCTCCATTGGTCTCCATTCCAATGATCTCCTGGGTTAACGGTGAACAGATTGACGCTTGGGCAGTGAGCCAAGTGGCGGCTCACTTTCCATCTGGAGGCTTCCAAGAAGCAACCACCTGCAAGCTGTGGCTGGGATATCTTATTCTCCGGCCTAAACTCAGGATGGCTTTCACTACCAAAACCCCCGCGTGAGCTGTTCTCCTACACCAAAACGGGAAGTTGTTCAATTCCGTTCAAGGATTGTTTCTAAAATTGGAAAAGCCACCAGCGCACCGTGGCTCTCTCGTTGAGTTCCCTTCCCTGAGCCTTCCAAGTGCCCGGTTCTCTTTTGCAGCTTTGAAAGCCAAGTTCCTGCCAAAATGAGACGGTTTCAAAACCCCTTCAAAAACTGCCTCAACTTCAAGTCGCCGATCTGAATCTGGAGGCCTGGTAATGTTTTTTCATAAACATTGACTTGAAGATCTTGAAGCATCTTACCCAAAATTACCCAAAATTACCCAACCTTGACGTCAAAGATCTCCAACGTCCCATGGTCCTAGGATGTCCTAGGACCCCTCAGGCCTGCGCAGACTCCAGGAATTTGGGCATCATCCTGCACCCGTGGCACCCGTGGCACCCATGGCAGCCATCACAAGTGCAGCTATGACGATGTACCCTCTGACTCTGCAGTCCACTAACCTGAAAACGGAATAAATATAAAAAATAAATAAATAAATAAATAAATATATATATATATATAATAAATATATTATATATATATATTACACATATATTATATCCGTCAATAAGGAACCTGGGTAATCCCCATGTTTAAAAGACTGGCAATTCATCTAAGTGTGGGGGTTCCGACTTGTCAGTTTTTCTGGAAGTATCAAGTTTCAAACCCGACTTGAAAAATCACGCATTTGATTTGGTGAGTTGGGTCGGGGCAGCTTGGACATGTTCATCTCATCGACCTATAGCAACTCTATACTGGCAAGATTGTTATGAATTCCTGCTTCAAAATGTCATGTGAATTGTGGTATCCCCAAGTCTCGGACAAACCGAAGTATCATACGATATCATGTTCTTGATTATATACTCCATTATATATACCATAAAGCATCTCCATTGTATCCCCATAATATGAGGTTTTTTTCCGTATATTATCCACCAACAATTGTTCATAAATTTGATGCCATATAGCCTATAGCCATATATTACGGTAGTATAGTCTCTTATGAATACACTTGAATATTCGGTAACATAGTCCTAATGCAAAGATAGCCATATATGGTATCGTATAATGTGTATATATATATATACATATATACATATATATACATATATACATATACATATATACATATATATATATACGTATATGTATATACATATACATATAATTATACAACATATATGCATATATGCATATATATATATACATATATATATATACATAGCCATATATATATATACATAGCCATATATATATACATATACTGTAGCCATATATATATATATATGTATTGTGTAGTGTACAGTAAAGGTTTCCTGAAATGGGGGTAGCCCCTTCTTAGGCCGGGACGACTCCAGAAGCTCGGCAAAGGAGACCGGAGTGCCGCTGACGAACTCTTGGGTCACTCCCCGGTGCGCCTGGTGGAGGGGGATATCATGGTGCTAGACTTGGAAAATGATACTGCAGATAGCTAGATAGTTAAATAGATATATGTGTATATAGACATATGTATATGTCTCTATGTATATACATATATATATATATACATGAATATAAGGGAAAAAATATATATATATATCTCACACTAGTGCTTGCTGAACGCACTGTGGATCAAATTGCAAAGGCTGATGCAAAGGGCAGTCGCGCGACATTTTCACAGCATTGCAACATGGCTCAAATGGCCGTCTGCGGATGAAAAGGAAAACGGGCGTGGGGCATTTCGAGCCCGGGCCACGTAGTCGAACACCTCAGGACACCGCAAATGAAGATTGAGGTTGCGCATGTTGAATCTTCACACTGGTCTTTGTTTGAGGTGTTGCTTTCTGCGTGGATCCACTGTGCTTGCTGGTCTTCACCTTGGAGCCCTGCGCGTCTTCATCTCGAAGTTGGCACCATGGATTCATACACCAGCGGGTAAGGATCTCTCGCAGTTTTGCATCGATCTTGGTGAGGCCATCCGCATGCATAAGGTGCGTTGGAATCCAGTGCACTTGCTTTGGAGACATAGCTTGCTGCACTGAGCGGATTGACACCATCGATCGCTTCTCAGAAGTGCTTGGGTTTTCGGCTACTAGGCAGTCATACAGGCTTTTGGCATCAGTTGCTTGTTTCATCGGCATTTCCATTCTGGCCTTCTGTGCAGGAATGCCGAAAAACAACTCCGTCAGGTAGTAGTTGATGAAGCATGCCCTGTCAGCAGCTTCGTCTGCTGCATGAGCCTCTGCTGCCAGAGTGCTGCGAGCAACGCGTTGCATGCGTCCGCTCTTCCAGTCAACCAAAAAACCAAAGCATGTCGTCTCCGAGACTTGTGCCGGACATAGCACAATTGCAACGCCATACTGCGAAGTAAAGTTTGCAGCATTGCACCAGCTGGAATCCCCATAGGCCAGGATCGTTGTGGTGCGATTCAAAGGCACTGCAGGCATTCGAATGC
Organism: Cladocopium goreaui; assembly: GCA_947184155.2. Lineage (NCBI taxonomy): Eukaryota > Dinophyceae > Suessiales > Symbiodiniaceae > Cladocopium > Cladocopium goreaui. The sequence continues at coordinate 272,234 of CAMXCT020003391.1, read as the reverse complement.
CACAATCACTCGTCGCTTTGGCGTAGTCTACGGCCTCGTAGACCTTCTGCAAGTCGCTGATCTCGGTGTTGGAACCTCTGTGAGCCAGCGAAGCCACAGCTGCTAAATCTGGCCTTGTTTGGCCACTCAACCACTGAAGACTTCCGACCACTGATCTGAATTCGGCCATCTCCTTGTCGTTCAGCTTGCCGCCTTCTTTGACGCGGGCAGATGGCACTTTTCCGGAGTCCATGGCCTTGATGAACTTGGTCTGAGTCACCACATAGCTGTAGCGGCCATTGGAATCCTTGGTCATTTGGATTTCTTTGCCACGGTATTCACCTGGTGTTTGCTCGGTGATCAAAGTCGTAGATCCCCACTTGAACATATTCTCAAGGATCTTCAAGTCAAAGGTCTCGGTGTTGAAGACAGCCATGAAGTCATCGACATGGACGATGAGGAGGCAGGAGAGGTTGCCATCTGCATCCAAAAAGTAGTAGCAGCAGCGGTCAAGGCTGTGTCTGTGAAATTTGCCTTTGATCAGGTCTCTGTCAACCTGCTTGTACCAGGTGCGAGGTGCATTACTCAGTCCATAGCAATTGCCTGTGATCTCATAGAGGCTTGCAGGATACGCTTGTGCAGCGTTCAGGATGTCATCTCGGGGGCTCTGCATGTAGATTGGGCCGTCTCGTTCTGTGTCATCCTGGGAACCCTGCAAAAAGGCTTTCTCGGCGTCTGACAACCACATAGACCATCGGCTTGTAGAGTTGCCGAATTCACCGTTGGCGCCTGCTGTTGCCACGGCTAGTAGCACAAATTCAGACACTCTTGATGGCGTAGGGCTGTCTCGGCTCAGCTGTCGCAGGTCTGGATCTGAGCATCCAATGATGACCACTCGGGTCTTTGGCTTCAGTGGTGGAACTCCGCGGTTTTTGTCGCGGTAAGCTGCACGTGATTTCATCACCCGACGTCGAAGTCTGGGGTCTGACATCACCTGTTGTTCTTCTGCTTTGCTCAGCGGTCGGATGCCGCCCCATGCTAACCAACCAGCATATTCACTTGCAGCACTGTCGACGTACTTCTGGAAAGTGTCGGGATCTGATCCGGCAATTTCGCGCCAAGGGATCTCCCGGTCCAACTGCTTCAACTCTTGGCGAGACATTCCGCGCTGGTTTGACAGCACGAGCTCATCGTCAGAGGAATCATGGTCAGGCTGACTTGGATTGGACATGCCGTTCATCTCGACGGCTCTGTGATCGCTCACAAGGTAGGCCTGATAGAAGTTGTCGGCACGTGGATGTGGGAAATCTAAGTTGCATCCACCATCCCAATAAGGCTGCATCAGCTCAAGGTCTTTGTTGTCGCACTGGAAGAGGTTGGTGAGCATGGCATCAGCTGGTCTCTTCATTGGGAGTATAGGCAATTCTTCGGCGATTGCTGTTGGTTCTGCTTCAATTTCAGGCAGTTGGCTTGGTTGAGAAGGTTGCGCTGCTTCTGCTGGTCTTTGTTTTGCCAGTGAAGTCTCTTCGGCAGGAGGTACTCTGCTTGGCGTTCTTGATCTGGGTCGATTTCTTGGTGTTGGTGGGACTGACCCAAAATCTGATCTTCCTCCATACCTGGTGTATGTAGGTGAATCAACCCTCACGTTGATGGTGCGCTGGTCAATGTAGGTGTTGGTTTGCTGTTGCTGTTGCGATAGGTGTGTAGGTAGTTGTGGTGGTGCTTCGCCATCACGTGGTGATTGGAGACCTGCTTGCTCTTGTTGTTGCACTGGAGGAGGTTGAGCAAGCGACCCGGGGATCGTAGCCAAGTCCAGGGGCTGTCGATCCGGGGGTATGCCAGAAAGTCCATCGGCATATTGGTCTCGTTGAAGGTTCTGCTCTGGTGGTTGTTGTTGTTCACCTGAGAGCTCTGGCAATCGGTTGGCACGTTCTTGGGTGGGTCTAAAGTTGAAAATCTCCTCATCAGCAATGGCCATATCTTCATCTTGAGGAGGTTCGCCTTGCTGATCATCCCAAAGTCCATGTGAGATGTTGGTTTCAGCATCGCGGAGGAGTTTGATATCATCTTCAGAAGGAGTCCAAGTCTCCCATCCAACTGCTACTCGAACTTGACCAAGGCCAATGCGAGTTGATGTCTTGCCAACCTGTACCCAGCAGGAACGTTTGTCAGGGTCGAAAGCCAAAAATCGACCGAGCGACCAACTGCCGCGCTTGTGTTGTCGAGCTCGTCCTTGCCATCTCCAAAAGGCTATTGTCTGGCCAGGTCGAAGGTGGCTGAGCTCTTGCTGATTGCGTGTCTTCCTCAACAGGCCTCTTCGCACTGATTGAGATGCAGTGATTTGCATCAGAGCTGTAGTGGCTTCAGCTCGCAGCAGTTCTGGTCGAAGTTGGTGGGCAGTCTGGTCGTGTGTGATCACCAGCGACTTTTCATCTGACAAAAGGTCCCCAAGAGGTCGAGGGATCCGGCCAAAAACGCTCTGGAATGGTGAGCGGCCGTGGCTGTATGTTGAGCAGTTCAATTAAAAAGTCGCTGCAATGATTACTGAATCCAAAGCTTCCTTGGAGGTGATGGAATGGTGATCCACGAGTCGTTCGACCAGGCTTCTCATGAGAGTGTTGCGTCTCTCCACCTTGCCAATTCGCCAGTGCTCTTCTGCTGGAATCACTTCATACTCAATGCCATGGCGTTGATGCCATTCTTCGCATTCTCCCAGGTAGGCTGTGTCAGGGTCGACAGTGACATGGTGTGGAAGCCCAAGAGGGTGGTACCAAAGTTGTTGCATCATCTTCAAAACAGTGGCTGGGCTTCGGTCTTCCAAGGTGTGTGCCACTGTATAGTTTGTGAACTCGTCCACCATGCCAATCACTATGTTGTTGTCGTTGAGAGTGCGAATATAGACAATGTCGGATTGAATGCGATCTCCAAACTGACCTGCTGCTATGGCTGTTGTTGAGGAAACTGGTGGCTTCTTTGGAACTGTCAAACGAAGGCAGCTTCCGCATCGCAAGCATTCGATGCCCGTCAACACCCTTGAGGACAAAGTGTTTGAGGCTGCCAAGATGCGAATCAGCTCCTCCTTCGGCGGGTGGCCCATGTTGGTGTGAAGTCGTGCCAATGACTTCTGCAGCTCTTTGTTGAGAGTGGCACCGGCACCTTCAAACCAGATGTCGGTGGTGATGCCTGGAACCCGTTGTTGAGCTTGAGCATCGGCTTCAGAAACTTCTGGTGGTGGAGGTGGCTCTTCATCATCATCTTGTGGGGCCGTTCCAAAGAAGTATATCCCAAGTCGCATGGGATCAGTGTACCTCTGCTTGGGGTAAACGACCTGTGAGAGGTCTTCATGCTCGATCAAGATTTTCCCATTGGACAGTCTGAGCACAGCGCCACGGTGAGTGTAGGCAAACTCAGTGGGAAACCTTCTGACTGATGGTGTCCACGTGACCTGAACTCGCTCAAGTTGCCAGGGGATGAGGTTCTCAATATCTTTGTAGATTGGGTCACTGGTTGCGATGTTGTAGGGCCTTTTGCTGGTGTTTCCAAAGCGCCGCTCCAGCTCATCCAAAATTGGTGACCAAAGCTGCTCATCATTGGAGGGGTGCGCATAGAACACCTTGTTGGCTCTTGCAAAACGTGCTGGGTCTCTGATGCGAGCTTCCTTCTGAAGTCCACGAAGGATTGCATCGACCAGTCCATCGCAGTAGTGGCCACTTGGTTCTGTCTCAGCGCCTTCAATTGGCTTTGCATACATCTTCTGCTCAGGAGTCATTCTCCTTGAGAGTTCTGAGGCAATCGCTGTAGAATTTGTGGTCCAGCGGTGGGTCTTCACAATGGGGTACCCTTGTGAATCTTCAGCGCCATATGCTCCGGCATCGCATTGGGTCATCAGGTTGCCTGGCAATTCAGCAACGGACTCCACTGAAGGTTGAACCCAAATGCGAGAGCGTTGCACATTTTCGCCCAGGTAAAGGCGTCCTTGCTGATGTTGGTGATGCATGAGGTCGGATCCTAAATCAACAAGGACCCGCTCGTCGTTGCGTAGTTCTTCAAGTTCCTGTAACCTGTGGCTGTAATTCATGTTCTCGTTGAACAATGACCAGTAGCGGCAGGGCCAGGCAACGTGAATCAGAAGTGGCTGAAACTTCATGACCACTTGCCAAAGGAACTTGCGGCCCTCTTCGGTTTTCAAGTCCACATTGATGGTCTTGTCCATGGGCTCGAGAGCGTTCAGGTTGAACTTGGGAGCACGGAATGTCAGGTTAGCCGAACCTGCAAACACTTCTAAAAGGTCAATCTTGGGGCCAGTTGCCATTTTCTCCGCATAGGTGAGCAGGGCCTCATAGGTCTTTGTCTCAAAGTCGTAGATCTTGGCCGTGCTCCGGAGATGGCCTGTCAGCCAGGTTTGATTGCCTTTCTTCAACCTATTTGTTCCCATTCGTACTCTGGGCTCTCCACCTCCTCCACTTCCTCGGTTGGAGTTGATCTCTTCTTGCTTGAATTCTTTGGTCTGGCTCCTCGTGGCTGTCTTGTCGCCGTTGACAAAGGTGTTGCTGTGCCCTGCGACGTTGTTTCTGCCGACGACTTCGAGCCAGTCAAGGCCTTCGGACCAGGTGGTCCCGGAGGTGGTGGTGCCGTGGAAGAAGTTGCCATCAGTGCCCAAGCTGGGCGTCGAGCTTTGTCCAGGAAGTTCGAGGCTGTTGAAGATGAAGGCAATGGCAGTGGCTGCCGCTTGGAGGATACCAGGTCTGTCCATCGATCTTCGTCTTCGGACCACTTCCACTTTTTCTCGCACATCAGGCACTTGGCGAAGCTTCCGCTTCGATTCCCATAGCGGTGCATCTTCTCGTGAGCACATGGTTTGGTGGCTTTGTTCAGCAGGGCCTCTTGGAGTTCCATGTCCAACGGGTCTTGGTGTTGGATCCATCTTCGAGGTCGTAGGCCCAGCCGCACTGCTTGCACCATCATGGTGGCCATCCACATCTCGACATGTCGGAATCGGCGAACCATCATTCGCCAGTTCTGCAGCCATGCTGGTGGTGGTCCCTTGTTCATGGGAATCACGGTGTCGTGAATCGAATTGATCGCTTGAGCCTTCTGCAGAGAAATAGAGGAGTTCAGGATCATAGTCGGGTTGCAAACACATCTCATGGTATTGTCTCCACATCTGCGAACTGCTTGCCATCTTCGGAAACTTTGAAATATCCAGTGCTAAGTGGCCTGCAATCTGACAGATGGGCACGGTGGTGTTGAGCAACCCGATGAAGGCTTCCTGGCATGGCAAGTTCAACACCGTCTTCAACTTGTTGGTCATGAGATCGCTGCTGGCGAGGAAGGGAATATTGTTAGTAGTTGAAATAACACTTGCACCAATCAGCATCATGTTCTTCTCAACCTCATCAAAACAAACTGGTATTTGAACGTGTTCATGACTGTATTGCGTGGGTCCATGTCCAAATTCAAAAGGCTCTCTGTTGGGGGTGGTGCGCACTCGAAGCTTGAACTCGGCTAGTGAAGCTTTCTTACCATCCAACCATGCAGTGCTGCAACATGATTTCTGGCATGCTGTATCCAAAACCATCACTTTGGTGAACTTGGGGTTGAAATTGCCAAAAACTTGATGGGTGTCGGCGATGTGATGTGTGACCATGTATGTGAAAAACGTGCCATAGATCTTTTCGGTGTCATCTTTGGATTCATCCTCAAAAGTGACTGATCGCCGGCTTCCATCCCCATGCTGCACATGCAAAACCTTTTTCGCAGGAGGCTTGTTCTGAGAGGAGGATCCAGCTGACGTTTTGCCATAGGTTTTGCCTCGGCTGTAATCGTTGCCCTTGGAGTCGGCAGTGGCGCTACATTCTGGGTCACCTTTCCAATGACCTTTTTCGCCGCACACTGAACAGTGCAACTCTTGCTTGCGCTGCTTGATTGTTTTGCCGCCAGTAAACTTGCGGCCCAATGTCAAGCCTTGCAATCTGCGGGCAGTCACAGTCAGGCAATTGGCAGCTTCTTGAAGCTCATGGAAGACATCGCCATCTTGGTCGTCTCCATCGTCGTCAGCTGCTTGTTGATATTCAGGATCATCTTGTCCTTCGGCTGCATCTTCATCATTTTCATTGGGCTCATCATTGGCTGCAGGGTCATCCTGCGTGTCATCCTTGGCATCATCGGCGTTTTCGCCGGTCTCAGCAACGTAGGTCTTTTTGACAAAGGCAGAGTTCTGGTTGGGCTTGCCCTTCTGTTGGCCTTTGCCTTGTTGGGCAGGAGGTCGGTAGTTGCTGTTGGGCTTATTCGAATCTCGTGGCTGTTGTGGCTTGTCCTCCTTGTCAAAGTCTCTAGTGTAGACCACTGGAGGCGTAGGACGATGGTCAGGAAACTGAATCTCGGCAGCGTCCTTGACATCCTGATATCTCAAAGACTGAGATGTTGCCACCAAGATCATTCGCTGGGCATCAATGCCAAGTCGAAGTCTATCCAGCAAACGAGATCCTGCAGCCTCAGTGTCATACATGTTGCTTGTGTCAACACCAACGCTCTGCAGTGAACGCTCAACACGGTGATACCTGTTGCAAAAGCTTTTCACAGATTCACCATGGCGTCGTTGCAGACGCTCAAACTCATCCAGGAACTTGCGCTTCAAGTAGATACCTTTGACCATCAATGGAGCTCTCAGAGTCTCAAGGATATAGTCCACACCGTCCTCAGAGTCGATGCGGTCCAAGCTTGCATGTTCGAGCTCTTCTTCGGCTTCTCCTTTCAGACTAACATAGAGCATCATTGCAGCTTCGTTTGGAGGAAGGTATGAGGCAATCTGTCGCCTCCAAACGATCAACTTGCGTTCCCAGCGTTGGAATGCTTGGAGATCTCCTTTGTTGTATGTCCATTGCGGTGGTGCAGGAGGTGTGCCACCGCGGTATTTCAAGCCAGGTGCTGGCCCCTTTCGAATGGACCAGGGCTTCTCCTCAGCATTCTTCGCAGTCATGCTATGTAGATCCCGCAGCATTGCATCTCGCCATCCAGCATGCTTTGAACTTGCATCACTTCCAGTGCCGCCATAGCCTTTGCCCTTGCCCGAGCCACCTTTGGAGTTCAAAAGTTCGCGAGCAGGTGAGGCGGTCAAAGCAGGTTCCTTAGGAAAGCCAGTTGAGTGATGAGGAACTGTGAGACTATCGCATACTTTAGGATCTTGGAATACTTTGGGATCTTGATATACTTTGGGAACTTGATGAGCTTTAGGGTCAAGAGGCACTTTGGGAACTCGTGGAACGTTGTGACCTCGTGCAACTTTAGGATTGCCAGGATTGCGACGCTTCAAGGCTCTACGCTGACGTCTCGACATATTCATTGGAGACAAGGTGACTGGTTCGACCGAAGGGTCTGTTGTCACTGTCTCGGACTCAGCATAGGCTTCCTGCAGCGAGGCATCGTCTGGATCATCATGGTTTCTACGGCTGCCAGCATTGCTAGGTGGGGCATTTGGCACAAACATCCAACTGCCCGTTCTCGTAGCGAAGGTTGTGGAGGTGAAGGCATCATAGAAGGTATCATTGCCACATCGCATGCATGTCCATCCATGACCAGGGCTAACTCTCCAGTCCGCACTGTCACACGCTCGACACAACCATAGGTTTTCATCTTCTCCATCAACAGCTCGGGCCAGTGAGGGAACGTCCGAGCTATCATCATAGTTATCATCATACTCAAACACATGGTTGCTTGCATGGGTGTCACTCTGATTGGTTCGAACTGCAGTGGAGGTTGAAGGAGCATGTCCATTGGAAGACAGCGTAGGTGACCATCCATTAGCTTCGAACTCGGAGGCAGCGTCCATGCGAAACCAGTAGCGAAGCACGGCGGCTCCGGTATACCAACTCACACTAGTGCTTGCTGAACGCACTGTGGATCAAATTGCAAAGGCTGATGCAAAGGGCAGTCGCGCGACATTTTCACAGCATTGCAACATGGCTCAAATGGCCGTCTGCGGATGAAAAGGAAAACGGGCGTGGGGCATTTCGAGCCCGGGCCACGTAGTCGAACACCTCAGGACACCGCAAATGAAGATTGAGGTTGCGCATGTTGAATCTTCACAATATATAATATGTTGTGATGTGAACATTTATAAATATCGACAAGTACCCACAAGTAGTACCCGTAAACACGGACAGTTGTGATTAGATGTGGCTATTCTCGTGATAATCATGATATTTCTGAAACATGCTAAGCCGCATCAGACATGCTAAAGCTGAGATATCCCAACAACATGTGTTACCATCATGTCACGCCTTGGAAATCATGAAAGTTCCACTCAAGAAAGCCCCAAGGATCAAATAATATGATGACCTGAGTCGTTTCTAACACCTTCATAAGTTTGTCTTTATTCTATTCGCGTTTCTCTTTCGCCATCCTTTTCGCAAAACTTTCGCTGTGTGGGCCTTTCTTTAGCGGCATCCATGTGTCAGAAATTTACTTTCGCGCGCTTTTCGGGAAAACTTGTGAAAAGAAACCCGTGTTTTTTGCATTGAAATACATACAGAAACGGTTGGTCTCAAGCTTTTTTTGAAGGAATGTGTTTGCAGGAGTTACAACTGTGGTAACACGTGGATTGAAATTGTCATCACTGTTCTGGGGGAAGAAAAAGATGAAGGGAACTATTAGGGAGAAGGATCTATATGATTGCTGCTTGGGGTCTGGGCCTGGCTTTGCGCCAAACTCCTTGAACGATCTGCCTTCCGAAGACCAATTTTATGGAGGAGGGTCTATCTGAGCTAGTCGGGGCGTTGGCGGAGCTTTCGCAAAGCTTTCGCAAATTTTCTGCTCGCATCCTGGAAATTTAACGACAATCTGACCGTATGGATCCAAATACAGCCTTAGAAGGTAATCAGCAGAAATCATATCTCAAATGCTTCTTAAGAAGGTACTTAGATCCATAATTTTGAGCCTTCAAATGACACAATGATTTCCCTCATGTGTCTTACCCATCAATCATGTTTCCTGAAACTCTCTTTCACGAGCTTTCGCGGGAGCAAACCTTCGCAAAAGCTTGCGCAAATCTTTCGCGACTGTGGTTATGGCTTTCCTGGAAACATCTTACTTTAACGCCCCTTCAAATGATCCGAGGATTTTGGCGGCTCACCTAGAGTGTGCTGAAGTGTGCTGTATAAAGAAGCAGCTCCAAGGCACGTAGTACCACCACGAAGCAGCTCCATCGCCCCAGTTCTCAACCAGGTGCTGTGAGTCCACGATCACCTGGAGGATTTGATCATGGAATCATGGCTTTTTGATGTTGGCCTTCCTGCTTGACATGTGGATTGGGCCTGGATTGGGGTGCAAATGGGTGCAATGACTTGTAAAGAAACCATCCAAACAAGAAAATACATATGAAATCATATGAAGAATGCGATTGATTTGCATACTACACTTACTACACAAGTTCTATATGCAAGCCCTTCCACTTTGATTGCCGTCTAGCCGCATGAGTCGGAAACTCTGAGATTTCTCTGACCTCAGCGTGCGTCCGTGCGCATCTTGCGCTAACGCGTTTTTGGATGGGCAGATGAGCCTATCAAAATACCACTGTCCCATCCCATAAATATTGATTGATCAATAGCTATTCCTATCATGGCCTAATAATCATGCCCAACAAAAACATGCTGTATCTGTATAACATAACATGTTGTACCGTCTGGTAATTTAACATAGCTATGGAACATCACCATGTTAAATAGGTAAATCATCGAGCTAAATGGGCTATCTAAATAGTGATTACTTCCAAAGCAATCAATATCAAATTACCAGAGGGTAACCCACTCATTGGAAAATCTCTACAGTACAAGTGGTGGTGTTTAAGATGGCAAAGCAACGGTAGAACCCTACTCATTACAAATCAACAGGTATATTTCTACTTGGAGGATTATCTCACTGGGTTAATAACCCTGGTTCGTAAGTCCCGATTTATGGCTTACCCTATTTACAAACTTTTTTCCCCCTGGGGTAAACTACCATAGATCTGGAAGTTACCTATGAAACCCTATGGTTTCCCTATAGGAAAATCATCCAAAAATGGTGGGATATGGTGGGTAAACTCCACATCCTCAGGCCCCAAGCCAGCGATGCGAAGCTAATGGACGCTTCACAGCGTTCCAGCTCCGCCTGCGGAAGCTGGCCCAAGCGAGGTGGGAAAAATGGCTGTGGAATGCTATGGAACATGGATGAAAATGGCACATCTATAGATGATTTACTTCGGAAAAATGGTGGTTCTCATGGTTTTTCCAATAGCCACTAGTATGTGAAATTACCAGAAGGATCTAGAAGGTACCACATGCCCATGAGGGTATCACAGAACCCACTGAGTTCAATCCCCATTCCATCCCCATTCCCATCTGTTAAACCCCACCTCTCGCATGCACTTCTTCTTGAAGGTGTCAATCAGCGATTCCAACAGTTTCTCTTCATGCGCCTGACACAGCGAGAGGATCATCAAGTGCCTGGTGGTCATGACATGGACATGAACCCATATGAATCCTGGAGAATTCTATGAATATCTATGAATTATATGGAGGTTTCCTGAAAAGGAGGTACCCCAAATCATCCAAAATTAGCATTGAAACCCATGTTTTTGGGATCCCCCCATGTTAAGCAATCCTCGCAATGTTGTGTAACCGGTCCTAAACCAGATCATCTCAGGTCGTGCTGGACGAGAAGATGTTGCCATGCAACAGAAAAATGGACAAGTTCTAGCATCTTCAGGCCGAAAGAACAAAGAACATGTTATATATATATATATATATATGTGTGTCTGAAAATAGGGCATACCATGGTATATCATTAAAAAAAATCCCCAAATGATCCCAAATGGCCATTTAAAGAAGAAGAGGATTATCATTCATATTGGAAATTGGGGTGCCATATTCTTGTGGAAAACAAGCGCCTAGGAGGGTCCAGCATAGATATTAGTCGTCACTATATAATTCTTAGTCAATTCGGATAATCATGCTAAGTGCATGGAATATAAGAAGTATATCGAACCAGCAACTACAATAGCTTATTATTGATTATATATTTACAGGTTACGTATGGTTACATTACATCAAGTTATACCCGCACCCAATGGTGGTTATACTGCCCCCAGCCACTGAACGGTGCTTGCTCCCACCTTCCACTTGGCAGCCAGTTTCTCTCTGGCCTTCTGCTCTTCCCTGCGGATGCTGAAAGCTATGAAAGGCATCACTCAGCGAAAGTTGTCATATGACTACTGTATGGGTCGAAACCCTGGTACCGTGGCATCAAAATAGCTGTTGTTCATGGATGTTCACCCCCGCAACAGATGGTAGAGTTGCTTTTGACACATCCCCATGCACATCCCATGCACGTATGGAGCTAGTATGGGATGATGGGATACTATGGGGCAAGGGATAGCCCTTGCCGGGCCTTTTTTCCGCCACAATCTTCGTCAAGCTCGCAGCAAAGGACCTGAGGCACAAACACATCCTGAAGTGTGTACCTGCTCCCAAAAATTGCATGGTAAAGAGGCCCACATTGCCATATATATGACATATATATATATATGCCATATATAATACGACCACCCCATCCAAAATGTGCAGGTCCAAGATGGTCCAAGGGTTGTGATATCATGCTTCACCGAGTTGAGGACATTGTGTGGAGGCACCTCGGAGTACGAGAACATGCGCAGTGGGGAAGGACCCAGTACTCGATATTTCAATAAGTTTCTTGGAATATTTAGATATTCAAATGTGAATCCCGAATCGCTGGGATGAAGGGTCTATGGTGGTATATTGATGTATATTGGCATTAACTGGTATATCACTCGACTCGCGATGGGAATATTGTGTTAACATGGAAGGTTCAGATTCCAATGACCATCCATGATTGTTCCAAGGAACTGCGCATGGGGAGGTCCACGGTTCAAACGCCCCGCGTGAACCCTAACCCCCCCAACGTGGGAGCCACAGAAAGCTGCACCAATGTGGAACCAGGATGTTCAAAGGTGATGACTCCAGAGGCTCTTTCCAAAACGTCAGCCCAAGCCCAAAGGCATGTTGCATGCACGCAAATCTCCAGAGGGATCCAGATAGATACCGATAGCCTTTGTCATCCAACGTCCTCCAAAGACCTCCCATCTACTGTAGTACTAACCCCAGTACCCATAACTCCAAGCCATAACAAACAAACACATCCAAGCAACAGCAACAGTATATAAACCCCATCCTCAGCGATTGGAGCACCAGCGCCAAGTCATCAGCCTGGTGCAAAAATCCATTGGTTCAACCCGAAAAATATGTCCTTCTGTCCGACTTGGAGGCGAAAAAAAACCACTGAAAGCTCCGTTGCGAAGGGAATTGTTCACGTGATTTGAAGCATTTTGAACAAGAAAATGTGTGTTTGCTACCCAAAAGTGGGTTGGTTGACGAGAAATGTGCTGTCCATCTCTGAGTGCATTGTGACCTTGTGACCCCTTTTTGAGCCATGCTGCGCATGGTACCCCCCAATTTGATGGCCAGTTTCATTTTACCCACCAGCCATTTGTCAAGAGCTGAGAAAGAATGACCCTGTTTTTGTTGACAAACGGGAAGTAATCTGTGAAATAAAACACCACTGTTTAATTGCTTCATTGCCAGGTTCGGTTGCCGCGGTGTACCCCAAACCTCACCATGGCCATGGATTGCTTCCTGGGATGCAGGGTCCCTCCGGCATTAGACCCACAAGAACGCCCCATGCTGGCAACTCGCCGCCCTTCCTGTTGTTCTGTGACGTCCGTTGGCCTAGGTCTTCCATGCAATACAAGTGTGCAAGGGTATATAGACCTTCACTCAAACCTCTGTACAGAACACAAGCTGTTTAACGCGGCCGTCCTTGCGACCAAACACTGTACAAAAAGTTAGTGTTCAAGGTTGATTCAAAACAACGTCTCAGCCAGAAGATCCATTTCCACTAGGCAGACAGAGGGCCCTGCCAAGCTCAAAAGGAGCACGCCAAGTGTGGATGGTTGATCACTGCCCTGTTCTTGGCAACAAAGACTCGAGGACTTTCACGGCTGCTTCTCCATCCTCAACGCTGAAACCTTTTCGAAAGGTGTCTCTGCCCACGGTAATGACGATGCCCAAGTGCTTGGGTCCTCCGAAAACGAATTCCCGCCTCATGTCCAGAGCCCACCAAACATTGTTCAACGCCATTCCCCAGCCTTTTCTGTCTACCTTTGTGAAGCCCAGTTCCTCGTCAGTGGCGAAAGAAACTCGACACTCTTTGCCGATATTGATTCGCTTGGACCGAAAGACAGGGGCATAGTAGGACTTGATCTTGATGTGATCCGCATAGATCTCCACGAACTTGTCCTGGTAGAGTGCCACACTTGCCGCCATTTTAAGAAGATGTCTTTCTGCTGGTTGCCTTAACTTTAGGATGTTCAGGTCTTGAGTCTTGAGCCAGAATTTTAGCACCAACTGCATCAGAGAACAACACGATGATTGGAAAATCCAAACACGGATATGGAATGATATGGAAGCTTTCAAACAGATGCAGATACCTTGAGAAACTCGCAAGCCCGGCTCAAGGACCCGAACTGCTTCGAAACCTTGCTATAGAAGAAAAAAAAACAGCCTCAATCGGCGATCTGTTGAAGAGGCTCTGCAGCAATGCTGGAGACACTTTTTGCGTAATGTACCTGGTGAACGCTCTGAGCGGCGCCATTCCATGGACCTTTGCACGACCCCTCGTGTTGACTTTTCAAGCAGCAAGTGTGAGCGAGTGGTTGCGCATCACGCTTTACTCAAGTTACGGCAGTTAGTTAGGGTTGACATGCCCTGCAGGAAACAGGACGGCAGCCGCTCTGCGCACTTTGTCAGAACTGCTGGGTGCTTCTTCAAAGATTTGAACTGGCGAAGCCTGAAGTGTTCTGGGATGCCATTGGCAAAATGATCAAAATCTTCAGATGTGGCATCAACCAAGATTGTGGCACCTAGAAGAACCCAACTTTCACATATGATCATGTATGGTATGTTAGCTGGCAACCACAAAGTTGCTCATTTGTTGTATTCAACCAACTTTTACCATCCCACTTTAAGGCATTCTTGCGGGCACCTGTTTTTCATGACTTCACCAATACACATAAAAAAACTGATCCGTACTGGCACCTACCCGACAGTAAATCAACATAGCTATTTTTCAATCACCATTCTTAATTACGGTAGATCGATAAATGATGCCATCTATACCATACCCTCTGGTAATTTAACATAGCTATGGAAAGATCCACCATTTTTAATGGGAAAATCCACTATAAATGGTCATTTTCAATAGCTATGTTAAATTACCAGAGGGTAGCTATGTTAGTTTACCGGGGGGATCCGGGGGGTAGCCCACCCTCGCCGGGTTTCTGCGTTCCGCGCATCTCCATGCTGTTCTTCGGGCTGCTGCTCGGAATGGAAGGGGTGGCTGCGAGTGCTCGAGCCTCGGAAGCACCCAGTTTTTTGCAGATGTTGACACCCAACAAAAAGGGTCGAAGAATGGTCACATCCAAAGGTTAGAATATAATATATATATATATACAGTAAATAGATGTAAATAGTATGAACTAATTCTATAAAAAGTATTAACTAATTCTCAACATCATGGAAATCCATTGTTTTATCATCTTCCAAACATGTCCAAAGCCATTTTGTGCTCCTCTTCCGAAGCCTCCAAGTTGGGCCGCCCAAACCGATGCTGACGGCCGAGCGAGCGACCTGCAGCCAGCCAGGTTCAAGCCAGCCGTTCGGGGGTTCGGGGTTCAAATTTCCCTTGAAAAAAACGATCCAATGATGATATGGATTGATATGGATTGATATGGATTGATGTGGATGATATTGGAATGATATGAATTGATATATGGATGATATTGGATTGATATGAATTGATATATGGATGATATATGATATGGATGATATTAGAATGAATATGGGGGTTGTCTCAAAAATTGGCTGCTAAATCCATTGGTTCATCATCATCCCTGGTATCAAAAGGTACCATTTGGGGTCCGAAAAAAAACATGTTCAGACAAACTCATATGAATGATGTGGATTCTGGATGATATATATGATATGCATGAATTGATATGGATGATACTAAGAGCCTTGATATCCTCCAATATGTTTTTCATAGGAGAAATGGCTCGTACATGATGTCATCTTTTTTTTTGCCTGTTTGACAACAGCGGCTCATGTTACCGTTTGACACCCGGAGAAACAAGTTGGTATACGGCCACGGCTCAGAATATAGCTAGCAACGGATTCAGTTTAAGTAGGTGAAGCAGGGTATCCGGCACATATCTGTGATATGTCCATAGTTGCCATAGTTCAATGGCTGATTTGGCCAGTCTTGGTACCATCCAATGATCCAATGGGATCCAATGGGTGCGTCCCAGCGACGACCCGGAACTGGGTGAGGGTGGCTGCTCAGCCTGCGATCATAGGACAGGGCTTTCGACCGGTCAACTGAGGGGTTCTTTGCCCAAGGAAATTGGGGTTGAACAACAAAGGTCTGAGTTGAACAAGAAAAAATATGACAAAATACATTTAAGCATGACCGGCCATGAACCTATGAAAAGTGGAGGATCGTACTATACCCACGAAACCAGCAATAGTGTTGACAGTTTAGCAAATAGAGGTACTGTGTCTTTTGCAGGACATTGGGTTTTTCGCATGCAATGGTCCTTGTAATGGCTATTGGCAATGGTTGTCGATCCCTTGAGTGAATAACGCGAATGATCAGAATGCCGTCAGTTGCGATGACATCATCACATTAAAAGCGATTAAAAGCATCTCAAGTCATGTTGAATGAAAGAGTTGCCATGAGTTGCCAAAAAAACAGATCTACAGTAGATCTACAGTAGATCTGCCCATGCTGGATGTTGACTCCCTTGACTCCCTTGACTCCCTTGACTCCGTTGACTCCGATATGAATTTTCTGTCACTTTTTGGGGAAAAAAAGGGCATCCGCACCGGCGCAGAGCTTGGGCGTTGCAGCCTTAGTGCATCAACGGAGCTTGGGACCTCCAAGCAGATTACTCCGAAGGTCTCCGAAGGTCGTCCTTCATCTCATTGCTGAATGCTGGGTGCATCTTGCTGAATTCCAGGTAGCTTTTAGGCTGGAGAGTGTATTATGATGTATTATGATGCATTATGTATAGATATGAATATAATATTATATATATATATTAAATCATATTAATATCAATATTTATATTTATGATTCTCAATTTCTGGCTGGAAATTAGCTTGCCATGAACCTTCCTTTTATCCGAGTTTGCACATTTTCCCTATGTCATGCCACTGAAATGCCACGAAACCACAATGGCTGCGAACGCTCCACGGAAGGCGCTAAGCTCCCAACTCCGGTCTCAACGGTTCAGCCTTGCTAACGTTCCGTGGTGAACACAATCCAATTGGCCCACGTGGTGAAAACGTTGGAAACCTGAAAATGATATACAGGGAAAACAAAAAAGCTGTAACATCCTAACACGTGAACCTGAACTGTTCTATTTTTCTCCGGGTTCCATCCATGTGTCATGTAGTGAGCTCTGAGTGCAGCTGTGTTCACTGCTGGGACCCCTGCCGGTGTTGCGACAGGCTCCACTGGCCTTAGTGATGAAGAAATCTTTGCATCTCATGACGGCTTAAAAGGGTGAATAGGACACAATCTCGTATAATATCCTCTATAAATGGAGCTTGATAGCTAGGTGATTTGCCAGCTAGCCATGTTTCATTACCGCTGGGCATGTGATTGTCCAAGATTCGGGGACAGCAATTCTGATATCACAGCACCCTCTGGTTGTGACTAACAGTTCGCCATGGTTTTTCGATGGCCCCAATCGAAATAGATGCTTTACCTATAGCATGGTGATTTTCCATGGCGAACTGTTAGTCATAACCAGATGGTAGTGTGATATCGGCTACCAGTGACCGATGATCATCGGGCAGTCTTCGTGTGCTGCTGGGATTCCAACCTACTTGGTGATGCTTTGGCCGGTGCCTGCGCTTGGAAAGCTCGGCCAGGGCTCCACGGGTCCACATTGGCTTTTGTTAAAACCATTTTTTTAACCCATATGGGGGTTTCCATAGTCATTGGGGAACCCCAAAAATGGAATAAAAATGGTTGGTTTACAATGGAAATCAATGGAAAATACTATTAAAATGGAAGATTTGGGGGTACCACCATTTATGGGAACCTCCATACGGCGCTGAGCACGAAGATTTTCTGCGAAGAGATTGCACTGCCAAGTGGCTACGGATTTACAAAATCAAATTACAAGAATAGCAATGGACATCACCCAACGGCTCAGCGTCGAGAGATCTCCCGCCACGGAATGCGCATGTCACATCTGAATCCGACGGAATGGGCCATCTGCTAGCTGGGCCGACAAAAAGACCGAACAGCGCATCGTCGAAAGGGCCAAGGGGGAAAGCTGAGTGGTTGCTGGTCATCACTGGTCATCACTCGTGTCTCAAATTGGCGGATCCAAAACAAAAGCAGGACGGCTGATTTGCAACTGTTAAGTCTGTTAAGCCAATTTTGACACACACCCGTTTCATCCAAACAAACAGCAGCAACGGACACACCAAATAAGACAACTGCAACAGCTTGACCTCCTGGCCCCTTCGAAAATGGATCTTTCGATCAGCCAACTGCGGCCATTGAAATCTCACATCGAAGGACAAAAAGATGCCGCTCCGGGAACTTAGGCACCACCGGCAAACGCACCTCACGAGGCGCAAGTCTATAGGGTGATTGGTTGGATGCACAAGTCTTCTAGCTGTTGGATTGCTTGCTCATAAGATCGTATAAGTACTTGTCATACTTTTTGCACATATCACCGCCCATCTGATTCCACACACTCACTGTGCACAACATGTCTGTTTTCCGCCTCGGAAGTAGCCCTTGCCAGAGGCCTTGCCTGGAGAGGTTAATGGGGTGTCAAAAGCCGTGCGTTCAACATATAATCAACCATAGTTGTCCAGTTATGTCCCGTAATTTGATGTAATTTGCATATGTTTATACTTTCCACGAGCCTCCTGTATGCTTCAAAATACACATTTTGGAATGTACAATCCATGCAGTGGGCCATCTATATATATATATATATGCACGCATTTATGTCCAATCGGGCTGCCAAAACTCTAATGCCTTGCTGGTCGCATGAAGCCTTCATATCTTCACTCATAGCTTCATCCAAACAACGTCCAACGACTTCAGGATGGCCACAAAACATCTGTATGGAAACTCCTTCGCATGATAGATTAATGATATATATATAATGTTCAATTAATTTTCATATGATTGATGATTAATGAGATATAATATATATATATATCATATAGGTATATTAATGACTAATGATGATCTTACCTTTTCCAGTGAAACCCAGGCCATCTTTGGTCACATCCCCATGATTCCCTGGGACCCCCCCCTTTCTGCCTCGTCCCACAGAACGGAGTTCCTCCAGCCCATGCGCGTAGGTGCACTTTGGCCTTAGCGACGAGACATCACACTGGACATGGTGACTGTTCATCCAGGGGGGTTCATCCAGTTACCATGCAATTCTGGATCCATTTTGATCCATTGACTGGGCATGTTCATCCAATGAAACTGCGGTTTCGCCAATCCAATGAGCGGCGGACTGTTGAGATCTTGAGCCATTGTGGATTTTCCCCAAAACCCCCCTATGAAGACTTGGTGAGGGGTGTGAATTCCTATCAATGAACAGCTTCGCGTGCCTTCAAGGACTTAGGGTTGGCTCTGATGTTAAAAACTACGTAAAGCTCCCATTGCTCTAGTCTTGAACGTTTAATGTGCCCCCTTCAGAAAACTTGGTGGAAGATGTTCGAGCATTTTGAGAGATATGTTGCTACCTTTTGACAATTGGGACATCCTGCATGCACCAGTAGGGGAAAAAAAACAATGTAAATATAGTATTATAGAAGCATGTAGTTGCTGGCACAATACAAAACAATGCAAGACAACATCAACATAAATTAAGACAAAAGAAAAGTGGAGCAATCATGTCAGATGCAGTTTCTACTTCATATTTGATCAGTTATCATTACATGCCCTGTAGCACCCCCAAAGAAAATCACACACTTTGTTTGGGTCAAAATCATCCCGCCGGGTCGGAAGTGGAACGTGGCGGTGAGTGGATTTTGCAATTTCATTCTTTGTGCAAACCATGGTATTTACATGTATTTACAATGTTTTCTGATGTACGAATTGGTTTTTGACCCGGTAGCAAAATCATGAACTCAAAAAATTGTACAGTGTCAAAGCTGACACTTTTTGTGGTCCGTTGGTGCCATCAGTCATCCGCCATCTGCGGCTCTCCCCGGAGTCCCAAAGCTGATTGACCAGCGATGCCTTCCTTGGTCCCATAGTGATAGTGCATCTGACGAGATACCCTAACCTGCACCAGCCAGATTGGAAATGCCAGCACCTGAGCTGCAACACCATCTGCAGGTGTCGGATGTGTGGATCTGAGCCCTCAAATGATCCTTATCCAATGGACGAAGAAATCTGGTCGTGTTTTTAGCTTTTCAATGGAATATGTTCAGATATCCCCATTGGACACACCCAGAAACATGGGTTGAATAATATGGATAATATAGATATTTATAATATAATTATACAATATTATATATGGATTATACAGTACATGGTTGATATTCCCCAAGAATGTTTTCTTGGAGTATGTGAAAATCATCAATAATATTTCATCAATCAAACACAGACCTCAACTCTGAAGCTACCAACACAGACCTGATGGTGAAAAAAACCTGGCCCAGCTGAGAGCCACACAAAACCTCCTTAAAGCGTGGCATGACCAAGGCCAGGACCTTGCACAAGAGACAGGATGGCATAACTGTTGGGTTATGTATGTGTATGTGTATATATGTATATATAATATGTACATATACATATTATATATACACATATTATACGTGTATATATATAATAATATATACACATATATAGTAGCCATCAAAAATGAAGTGGGTCATGAGGACATGCCATTTCCAGACATATTTGAAAGTAAAAAAAATGATGTCAAATAAAACGTGTAGGGAGTTCAGGAAAAGTGTTTCTTTGGGTCTTCGATTGTGCTCTTGAATTAGTTGCAGGCTCCCATCTGTATTTCTAGAGTTCTCTGTAGGAGCCTGACAAATGTGATCATGTCAGGTTTTAAGCCTCCAATTATGAGAGTCCCCCACTCTTGACCCATATCCCCAGCATCCCGAAAAGCCACTGCAATCACCCTTCTGCGATACCTGATCCGCAACCTTGTGAATGCCTTCATCCGATTGATGAGTTACCTGCAGCTGATGCAAAGTGCCAAAATTAGCTAAGTTGGCAGTCCTGATACAGAATGGAAAAATGGTTCCCAAGTTTTGAAGCAGGACCTGACTCACACAAACTTCAAGAGTGTCGCTGATGGACCAAGGTGGTCCCTGCATTTCCCTGCCTTTGCTTGGAGAGTGGCTTCTTGAATGTTTGCACGGACAGTTTTGAGACTGTCCTGGCTGGAGAAGCACATTTTGTCTCAAAGTCTCCGAATGATCAGAATGTCTGAGCCAGCATCTGAGAGCTTGAAAAATCTCATTTCACCACTACGCCCCGGCCATGCACAAACTCCATTATGATTATGCTGTTGAACGGGGTGTTGCAGGTTCACACCCCGCTCCTGCCAGCGATTGGGATAACCAGCTTCGAGCATGTAGCGCAGGGCAACCAGACCGCTGTACTGGACCTGGCAAACGCAGGGATCTGGGCATCTGCCACTTCCACATCACAAGGCTGCCCACCTCGCGGCCCTTTAAGCACAAAGCGAGCGCAGCCAAGACACCTAAGATCGCCCCGACCCAATTCCCAGTGTTGTTTGCATTGTTTCTAGCTTGAGACGATTGGCCCGCCATGACCAGTTGGAATGAGAACTATCCTGCTTTCCAACTGGATTCCTTCAATCAGACCCCTTGTCAGAGTCTCCCTCGTGGCTTTTCTCTGGCAGAAAGATCTGGTTTTTGATGATAGCAGTGCAAAAAAAGGACCTCATCTGTCAATCCTTATAAGTTATCCCTGGCCGCATGTGGTCATAGCACCCCCCCAATGAGACCTGGGGAATCTCCCAATGGGCGGTGAGTTTCTTCAATACTGTCAATTTTGACTGTGTATACCCTGACAATAATTTTCCCATTTCAAATGGTTTCTTGGTGCTATACCCCATTTTCAGACACAACCATATGTGCCATGGTTAAAAGTGATTGTATATGGTATGGTCGTCCATCCCAGAATGGAGAATCCAAAGATCATGGGTATGTTTGAATCCCTATGAAATGAAATGATTATTCCCGTCCCCCAAGGACTGGGTCAATCTAATCTAACTTTATGGCCATCACTTGTGCTATGCCCCAAACTCTTTTGGGATGATTGTCGGGAACCTCATTTTTGGTAACCCTTACAATACTTTGTGGCCTTCCACTATGTTGCGATGGTTAAACTTAATGTCCCTCACGAGGCTTCGTGAGTGACGTGATTGTTGGCCCTCTGCGGGGATTCGGCTGAAATCCTTTCGCTGTTTTCAACACTTTTTACATCAACCCTAAAGAAAACCTACAAAAACCCTAGGAAAACCCTAAAATTAACCCCAAAGAATCCCTAAATGAACCCTAAAGAAACCCTAAAGAAACCCATATGAAAGTGTATCAAGTGAAGTACCTGTGGGGCGTAGCGCCCTGCGAGCAACACAACTTTTCACCATGGAAGTGTCCCAAAATGGGGATACCCCCCATCCAGTCGTGGATGACCATGTTATACCATTGAAACGTATTGAAACTCATTGTGACCTGGGAATCGGCACGGTCAACGGCACCATTGGACACAGCTTGCCGCGCCGACGCGGAGTCCTGGCGAGGCAATTGTTTTTCGCCGGTCCAAGGTGTGTTGGCTGATTCATCATACCCTCTGGTAATTTAACATAGCTATGGAAAGATCCACCATGTTTAATGGGAAAACCCACTATTTCTATGGCCATTTTCAATAGCTATGTTAAATTACCAGAGGGTATAATGATAGTCAGGTTGATAGATATCCCACGATTCATGATGATGAGTGGATATAAATGGGATATCAAGTATGATCATTCCTGTTAATAGATATGAAACTATCACTTGGTTGATAGATACTGCCCAACAAAAACATAGGCTGTATAACTTGCTATACATACTTGAAGAGTTTGCTATGGAAACCAAAGGTCAATCATCGAACTATATAAATCGACAAGTGTCCATGTGTTACCAAGGGGTAAGTCAACTGGGATAGTCATTGGCAAACTTTGGTGGAAAATCACTGAAAATCCAAACTGTCTGAAACCACTGACCAGCAAATTAAAACTGGATTAGGTACACCATTAAGGGTGATGGATCATCATGCTTCACATGCTGCACTCACCGAGGGTTTCTTGTCAACATCCCATCGGAACCACTCAGCTCAAGCACCCCAAGTCCAGCTTTGGTGCCCAAATCGACTAATCGAAATACAGATTTGGGTACAAAAACAGATGGAGATGGGTGGGTGGAAGGAATCAAGGAATCAGCTCCTGATCACAAGTAACTACTGAAGGCTCGCCTTAACCAAGGACCGCAGCAAAAAAAGCGCAGCGTTTTGGAGCCCTCCATGCTTCGGGTGGCCTGAAGCTGCCAGTCTGGTTAACGGTTAGGAGGTGATTGATGTTGGGGTCCAAGACTCATAGTTCGATCAACCCTTCCGAACTCAGTCGGATAGTTGAAAAACATTTGCAACCAAGTTCAACCAAACAATTTATTGCTGGGACTTCAGTTGAATCTCCAACCTTTTGAAATATTGAAATAACATGCATGGGGGAACGGCCACAGGGACCCCAGGAACCTCAGAGAACCCCAGGGGACTAAGGGCTCTGACGGTCCATCACCAGTAGTGCCTCAGCGGCAAAAATGTTGTTCAATCACTGAACACCCACTATATCATGTCATAGGTATAGTAATATTGTACGTACATATCTCTAGATGTAATATATATATATATATACATACATACATACATACATACATACATTACATACATACATACATACATACATACCTACATACCTACATACCTACATACCTACATACCTACATACCTACATACCTACATACCTACATACCTACATACCTACATACCTACCTACATACCTACATACCTACATACCTACATACCTACATACCTACATACCTACATACCTACATACCTACATACCTACATACCTACATACCTACATACCTACCTACATACCTACCTACATACCTACATACCTACATACCTACATGCCTACATGCCTACATGCCTACATACTGATAATGATATATATATATATATATTATAATATAATACATTATGTATATGTGCGTATATTGCCATATATATACGTATGTTATAGTATGATATACACATAACATATTTCCCAAGACTTGGAGCTCAAGATCCCTTTGTTTGATCACCATCACACGCTCTTGTGGCACCACAGACCTACCTTGAGCAACTGGACATATCCAACTTAAATCAGGATGTTTTTTAGTGTTTTTTACACATCATTTTACATCTGCTTTCAATGGCCCCTTGAGAGGAGTTACTCTTTGGTAAACTCCTGGTCTCCATCTCTCAGCTGCACCTTGATCTTCTCGCCGGTTGACAGCTCATGACCCAGATAGAAGTACGCTTCTGCCAAACCATTGTGCAGCCTGATGGCTTCCAGATAAAGCTCTTTCTTGTCGAACATTCTGTCCCCAGCTTTAAGCCACACCTTGATCGTCTCGTTGGCTGACAGCTGATTGGCCAGGTCTGAGTATGCAAGTGACAAGCCATTGTCCAGCCTGATGGCTTCCAAAGTAAGTTGCCTCTGGTTAAACATTCTGTGCCCAGCTTTAAGCGGCACCCGGATGGTGTAATTGGCCGACAGCTGATTGGCCAGGTAGTAGTATGCAAGTGCCAAGACATTGTACAGCCTGATGGCTTCCAAATAAAGATCTATCTTGTCAAACATTTCATGCCTACCTTCAAGCTGCACCTCGATCCTTTCGTGGGCTGACAGCTGATTGCCCAGGTTCACGAATGCGTGTGAATCTGTGGGATTATGTTCAATGACGCTGAGCAACAGCTTCTTTCGGATGTGTCGGTAGTCATCCAGCTCAGGCCCAAATTTGACCAAGATCTGGACGCTTTGATCCCTCCGCAGGCGCTTTTCCAAGACCTCAACGATACCAGAAGATGACTGCGTGACGTCTTTCACCTCGATTCCAATGTCTTGGGTTTGATAATGGTTTGATTGTAGATGGAAACGACCCAAACGTTCCGCCAAGGCGGCTGCCTCTCACCCAGGGAATTGGGCATCAATCGGCCATCGGTGACTTCTTCCATCGCATTCTTGGACACCTGCTGGTCCACAATTATAGGGATGCAGTAGTCTGTCTTGCCTGGGTAATTCTGGTTAGCGCCCAACAGGCCCTCTCACGAGGTCATCAAAGTTGGCAGTGCAGGCAGCTCAATCTGGCTCCAACTGCGAAAATTTTCAGCTGTTGGGTAATAGTTGTTGAGACGGACCGCATCTTTGGACTCCCACTGATGAGGCGCCTTCTCAGTAGCGTAGACACCGAAACCAAAGTAACTGTCTCTAAGTTCATCCATCCGTGCCAGCACCTTGGGATCTTCAAGGCTGGTTATCTTGAGAAATGAATCTTTGTCCGTGTAGTGATAAATGACGCGATCACCGGGACGAAGGCCAAAGTGACCTGTGCCCTCTCGAACATCCAATGCACAAGCCCACATTTGGATCCCAGTCGGTGCATGTGCAATTTTCAAGGCATCCAGGTACCGGTAGCCACATTCCTCCAAATTATGGCCTGCAAAGTATCGCTCGCGGCCGAAAAAGTCCAGCGGCTGACCAGTTTCCATAGGAAAAAGCCAAGCTTCTCTACGGGTGGATCTATGAGAAAATAGAAAAATTATGAAAAATCAATCAAAGACATCTTCAGCCAGGATGTATTATGGTTGGGAACTGGTTTCTCTATCCCAGTTGCACGAGTAATTATTTTGGGTCTGGCTCAAGAATAGGGTGCCAAAGAACCAACAAAATCCAACGAAAAATCTGATCAGAATACAACATCTCATTGAATCATGTTCGCTGCAACCCTGACGTTTGACCGTGCTGGAATTGTGGAAGGGTTGCGTATTTCCATATGTCTATGTAAGTAAACATGTATGTATATGATTGTATATGTATACATGCAACAAGTAGTGGTCGAACGTCCGGGTTGGAGTGAAAAAAACAATCGGGGCTTACAGGATCCACCTCCACCTGAGCTTCCGACCGCCTCCAACGCGCCAGCGCCTTGATGTTGATGTATGCAATGGATCTGTGAAAGTGTGAATGTGTGAACGTGTGAATATGTATGTGCAGATGTTATGTGCATATGTAGATATATAATGATATATATATATATACATATAGTGAGAGAGAGAGAGAAAGAAAGAAAGAAAGAAAGAAAGAAAGAAAGAAAGAAAGAACGAAGGAAGGAAGGAAGGAAAGAAAGAAAGTGTGTGCTTGTGCCTGTACATGTATGCAATGCATGTACAATGCAGGTATGTACAGGTATGTGTGCCCACCCGCCAAATGCGCCTGCCCACCCAAAGTCAAACATACCACCGGAAAGACATAATCTGTGTCCTTCATTCCACTCAGGATGGCCCCTGGTTCATGCGCGGGATTCCTTCAGTAATCAAGCTGCTGGACCTACACCCGCAGTGGTCTCCCTTTTGAGTATCCGTACGCAAGTAGAACGAAGATGCTTTCTCTGCAGCGCCTGAATCGATCGATTTCGGGTGCCCGACAATTGGGACATGGCACGTATAACCCTCGCTGTGCTGCGTGTTGAAATGAAATTCCCTCTTGTTCAGTCTTGGTTATCTTGGTCCCACGTGCACTTTTGTTTGATCACACGAAGATTCATAGCCTGTTGCAAAACCACTTTCCCCCCAATTGCCGTGATGTGCCTTTCCATCTGGGGGACCTCATTTCCATAAAACATCATTAAATTATCATTTGAAAAAAAAGTGAAGGCTGCACATCACATCCCAATGGCCTGCACATCGAGCCAGGATTTGCAATGCTAAACCCACCACCGGAGGATGATCCTGATGCCTGGCGGGGTGCCGAACCCTGAGGATTTTCCAGATCAGCTCTTGTTACAGGTGTGTATCTATATATATATATGTTTATGGATTTATTTTATTTATATTCAAGGTTATTCATTTGTAATATAGTGCGGTTTCTGCCTTTCAATTATTGTTGAAAAGAGAGAGGAATTGTCTGTAACTCCAACTCCAAGCTCCGAGCCAGCGGCAAAGGCTAATCAAATTGGAACTGGGGAACATAATTTACAAGCTGGGAAATTTCCTTTACCATGTTTGTTGAACGGGGGTGGTAATGAAAATATGTTTCTCACAAATGTGACTTGTCCCACGCTGGTGATACGTCTGTTCAGCTTGCTGTGATACGTCGGCCAGACCCGTGCTGATATGCAGATTAGGAGATCAAAAATGATTGTTTCGGTTAGATCCTGTCAAGAATTCAGAGCACTGATAGATGAAATACGTACAACCGTGCTAAAGATTGGATTTCTCACTTCATGAATTTTACCTGCCAGATGTTCATCAAAATTTCGGTTTTTACGGGTCGTTTTTCACTAAGATGCTGGGTCCCATACCATTGAATTTGCTGCACCATGCTCCGCGGAAAGTCCGTCTCTGCGAGGGTCTCCAGCAACTGCGCCAGACGTGTCAGACATGTCATATATGCATATCTATAATATATCTATATATATATATATAAATATGTGTGTGTGTGTTTATTTTTTATTTATATATCTATTGTATCTATTTACCTTGTATAAATGTATGGATGTATGGATGTATGTATGGATGGATGTATGTATGTACGTACGTACGTACGTACGTACGTACGTATATGTATGTATATGTATGTATGTGCCGTGTATATTACATAGATAATATATCCGGTGATGCATCTATCGATATCTAATTCGAACAACGGATCACAATTGGTGGCGCCACGCCCCAGCACCGCGCGGGCCTGTGGACTGGGAGCGGAAGTGATCAACAAACTGTTGAACTTCAGCAGCCCATCCTCCAAGGACTTCAGCATCCGATCACCATAGGACGTAGCTGAAACCATCTGAAACCCTTAGGCGTGTGATGTATGACAAAATGGATGGCTTACCCTCTGGTAAACTAACATAGCTATTGAAAATGGCTGTTTGTAGTAGATTTACCCATTAAAAATGCTGATTTTCCATAGTTATGTCAGTTTACCAGAGGTTATGGCTTGAAGCTTTGAGGGGTTTGAGGTTGGCTAAGACAAACTGCAGGCAGTCCTTGATGTTTTTGGCCGTGGCCTGCATGAGATGACTGGACAAAACAGCAGTTGGGACACATGCAAGCCCTGCACCGGTGATCGTATGAGTCTGGACTACGGACATTGATTGCCACAAGAATTCGTTGATCACTATTACATATTATTTCATATCATTACTATAATATCACCACCGTTTTAAGGGGGGACGTACCCAAAATGCAAGCTACATTTTCCCAGGCGTTTTTGAGGGGGGCCTTGAAAATGTAAGCTTACAGTTTGAAGGTATTTTGAAGACCCTCCCCGCCAAAACGAGGGACGTTCAGCGACCAATTTTACACTTAAGGGGTGGTCACAAAAAATGTATCTTACATTTTGGTGTGGTCCCCCCCTGAAAAGTAGCCTTAAAGTGGTGGTAATGGTATAATTGGCATGTTATCCCAGTCGAGGGACCATGTCCCCATCAAAGAGGTGCCAACTGGGTCAGTGACAGAATCCAGCGCACCTCGGAGCAGCTGATTAACTCCACCACTGACTCCAGAAGCGCTTCGTTGACGACCTTGAACTCCTGAAGACCTGGAGGAAATCTTTGGCCCTGGTGGTTGTGCCACCATGTGCCACCTTCCGCAAAAAGGTGAGCTATCGAAGATCGTCGCCGTCGTCGTCGTCGTCGTCGTCGTCATCATCATCATCAAAACGAGAGGGACAGATAAATTGCACAAAACAATTAATATTTGAAACTACCTTCAACCGGTTCCAATATTTGAGCTCTTGCGAATTGCTGGGTGTCTGAATTGCTCAATCCAGGTTGGGTCCAACCCTACTTGCTGATGTTCATCGCCTATCAGAGAAATCATGGAACAATCGTGACCGAATACTCTGACAAGTACAGTCAACTGTATCCAAAATGGTTGGGAAATCTGTCCACAAATAATTTTCCTGTTGAAAGTCCAGGCTTCCTGATGTTTCCATGGCAGCATCATTTGGCACACCAATCCATCCCCTAGGGCCAGCGCTCATGGCCAAAGAGGCCTGTGTCCTGGGCAACAGTCTTGCAATTGCTCCCAAGCTCCCAAGCCATCCATAGCCATGGCATGCCATGGCCATCTTAAAAGAGACTGAGGCCGTGGCAAAGATGATGCTCGTCAAAAAAAGCTGCACCCCGTAGAAGTTGGGCAAACAAGCGCTTCGCGGCTTCGTGCCAAATGTCCCCCTCTTTGAAGGGCTCCCGTCACCCGGTTGAGACGTTTCGAAACGCTGCGGGGTGATGAAGGTCATAAGACTTAGAATTCCGCATTCAACCCTGGTTCAACCTTGGACCTCTGCATGACTTGTGAACCTAACAGCAGGAAAAGCTCCAAAAGCATCCAAAAGCGATGATTCAAGTTGGCATGCTACACAAAATCCATAGCTGCAAGTTGAGACAATAAGATCTGGGCAATTGCAGGAATAATTCCTTAATTGATCTTATTAAGCAATTTGCACATAAGCCATTTTGGTCTTTTTGGTAATGTATCCCCTTGGCAATTGAGACT
This sequence comes from Cladocopium goreaui, assembly GCA_947184155.2. Lineage (NCBI taxonomy): Eukaryota > Dinophyceae > Suessiales > Symbiodiniaceae > Cladocopium > Cladocopium goreaui. The sequence continues at coordinate 243,245 of CAMXCT020003391.1, read as the reverse complement.
TTTGAGGATACCCAGAAAGTACAGAGATTTAGGGGCTGCTACCTTCTCATTGTCACTGCCGTTCACGAGGGGTGCAATGCCAAGTTTTGACCTCAGCAACGGTCATCAGGTGTGCTCAGGTGGATGCATGTACGCAAAAATTACGCAAATATCTTGGTGTGGTTTCAAAATCAAGACCCAAAAGAAGCAGGACCTATGCTCATGGTTGAAATCAAAGATCCCAAGTTCTCTATTCATCGCAGTTAAGGTCCCATGCTCCAGCTCTTCTTTCAGCTTCAGTGCTTGCGCATTGTTTTGCGAATCCTGCTGCCCCATGGTGTCTCCAAAACATCAGAGCATCAAGACGAGGCGGAATATACTTGGGGATGGGTCAAAACCCTGGTACCTAGTGAACCCCAAAATAGCTGGTAAATGGATGTTCATCCCACTAAAATGTATCTATAGGTATTGACCCATACCTACTTAGCTGTTTGATCCTGCTCCAATATCAGAGTTTGCTAACAGGACTGTGGATTTCATCTTGATTCAAGTTCCAACTTTCCCTTGAAAAAGTGGGATTGGCTCAAAATTCATGACTTTCCAACTGGCAGGTGGCTTCACAAAAACCCGGGATGCATCCGCCCAGTCCAGCAAAGGCAGTAGATGCTTCACATCTTCCAGGGCACCCTGAAACTGGTTCAGCCTAGGTTTCTGCGGCTTTTCGGGGGATGAACAACCCAAAACTATGCTGGTCCATGGCGATCACCATCCCAGTTTGGGTGATGGAAATAAGTTCTAAAAAGCCCAGGTGGTATTCACAAGAGCAAAGGTAGGGAAAGTGTAACAGCAACTAGTGAACACCTATCAAGTTTCAACCTGGCGACGGGCGCACCTTCATAATTTGTCATTTACAAATTAACCAAACTTTGCGACCCAGCAGGTTCCAGGGCTGCGGGGTTCCAGGATTGTTCCGGGGTTTGGGCTCGGCAAAAGACGACGCACCACTCCCAGACCCAGAGATTGAATCCGAACAGTCACTGCTGTTGGGAACAATGACTTTCAAGCATTCTGAATGTAGAAAACCATCACACCTGAACCTCCGGAAGCACCACACCGGAACGATCACACTGGGACCACCAGAACCACCCCAGGACTGGTGACCGAGTCAGGGACCCTTTGCGTGCCAGGGCTCGTCGATAAAGTGCCTGAGGCCACTGCAGTTCACAACGCGCTTGGGAAATGGCCCAGGCATACAACTCAGAACACGCCAAAGCTTGCTGTCATGTGACCATGTCATGACCAGGAATCGGTTTGAGAGTCAACCACAGTGATCCTCAACCGTAGAGACGCAAGACCAAGAGATAACTCGCAGTTGGAAAACATCATACCAACAGAAAGGGCTGCTCCCTTTTTGGGGGCAAAGTTGCTTCAAAATCATCCATTTCCCCATCATTTCCCCTATGATGTGGCCATGATTTACCTTGAGCACTGGACCTTTGGATTCTTGCTGTTCAGCTTCAGTGCCTGCGGGTTGACCCCCTTTTTGAAAAAACCACCTCTGTTGTTTCAGAACCATACCAGGATGGATCGTGATTGATATTTGATCACATGAATAGTATATTATAGTGGATAATGATCAATGGAATTAAATGGATCATGGAATTTTCGAGCAGTGGATGACAATCATGATCTACATGTGCTCTGATACAGTGGATGACAACCATGATCTACATGTGCTTATATAAATCCATGACAATTAAAGGATTTATACAACCATGGAGGAGACCTTCAATGGTTTTTTCTCCCGCACTGCCGCACACCTCACTGCAGTCGCCCTCAGCTGATGACCAGTGCTCAAGCTGCAGCCGTGCATAGGCCTTGAACTCGAAACACGAGTTTTCTCAAGGTTCGAAACTCAAATTGATGAATTCATGGGGTAAACCGAATGCCATAAGAGCTACCATTTATGGATGGGTACACTCCCAACCATTCAACGGATTATCAATTGGGGCTGGTTATTGGGTGTAGAATAGTTTTTGGAATTTTTTTTTTGCCTTAGGTTTTGGATTTTGTTTGGCTTTCTTTCCCGGTACCAGTTGCTTTGTATTTGCAACAGTTTGGAACTAGAACCTGTCATTTTGCATGGTATTTGCTACATTTTGGCATGGTCACTTTGCATTTTGCATGGTATTTGCTACATTTGGCCACGTTTGCCTTCCATTTTGCATGGTATTTGTCATATTTTGCCATTTCAACCTCTCATTTGCATGGTATTTGCTACATGTTGGTGCTTCAAACGTTCATGTGGGTGTCTTGAGGGTTCTCTAGGCTTTCATTTCGGGTTTCATTTAAGGTTTCATTAAGGGTTTCATTTAAGGTTTTATTTAAGGCTTCATTTGGGGTTTCATTTAGGGTTTCATTTCGGGTTTCTTTAGGGTTTCATTTAGGGTTTATTTACGGTTTCATTTTAGGGTTTCTTTAGGGTTCGGGTTTCTTTAGAGTTCCATTTAGGGTTTTTTCCGGTTTCATGCAGGGTCTCTTATCATGGTTTCAGGAGTTCTAAACGTTCAAATGAGTTTCTTTAGGGCTTCTTTAGGGTTTCATTTAGGGTTTCTTTAGGGTTTCGCTTAGGGTTTCATTTAGGGTTTCATTTAGGGTTTCAGTTTGGGTTTCATTTTGGGTCTCATTTAGGGTTCTTTAGGGTTTCAATTTAGGATATTTAGGGCTTCAATTCAGGGTTTCATTCAGGAGTTCATTTAAGCTTTCTTTAGGGCTTCATTCCAGGGTTTCTTATCAGGATTTCTTTTCACGATTTCTAAACGTTCAAGTGGGTTCCTTTAGGGTTTCTTTAGGGTTTCATTTAGGGTGTCATTTAGGGTTTCTTTAGGGTTTCTTTAGGGTTTCATTTAGGGTTTCTTTAGGGTTTCATTTAGGGTTTCAATTTATGGTTTCATTTAGGATTTCTTTAGGGTGTCAATTTAGGGTTTCAGCTAAGGTGTCAGTTAAGGTTTCATTTAGATTTTTTTTCAGAGTGTTGTTTAAGGTTTCTTTGGGATGTCATTGAGGGTGTCATTTAAAGTTTCTTTAGGGTTTCATTTGTGGTTTCTTTAGGATTAGTTTATGGTTTCTTTAGGGTTCGTTTATGGTTTCTTTAGGGTTCATTTAGGGCTTCATGTAGGGTTTCTTATCAGGATTTCTTTAGGGTTTCTTTGGGTTTCACCTAGGGTCTCTCTAGGGTTTCATTTAGGATACAAACAGAACAGAATAAAGCAAAAGAAAATGAAAAACAAAGAGACAGTAAAGACAGGAAGCAAAGAAGCAAAGGAGCAGGAAGTGGAGCAGCAAAAACACATGACTGAAGAAAAGAAAAAGTAGAATAGTAGAAGTAGAATGGCACAGAAGTACAAAAGCAAAGAAGCGGGGAAAACAGAGAAGCAGAAAAGCAAAGAAGCAGGAAAAGCAAAAAGCAGAAAAGCAGAGAAGCAGGAAAAGCAGAGAAGCAGGGAAAGCAAAAAGCAGAGAAGCAGAAAAGCAGAGAAGCAGGAAAAGCAGAGAAGCAGAAAAGCAGAGAAGCAGAAAAGCAGAAAATCAGAGAAACAGGAAAGCATAGAACCAGGAACCAAAAAAAAAATCCAAAACCTACCGCGAAAAAAAAAATAAAAATAAAATAAATAGCCCTCCATGGTTATTTATACTTGGTTTTTGCCAGATTTCAAAGTTCATCACAGCTTTCCCCCATCAGCAGCATCTGTTGGTGTTTGAAACCCAAAATGGGGACACCTCTCTGTTCTCTAGTCTTACAGGTTGCAAATGTCAGGAGCAAGAGCCACACCTGACGGCTCCTGCAAATTGTGTGTTCGGTGAAAAGCCAAAGAAAGGAGCACAAGTGGCTTTGCCCAAATAAAAGGTGATATAATTACCCCAAAAGCATCCAAATATATATATATATCAAATATCAGGTACCCCAAAAGCTCATATAATTACCCTATAATTACATCCAAAAGCCAGTAGTGTATCATATCCTGGTTCCCATTCGAATTAACATTTTAAGGATGTCGCGTATTTCCACAACAGCCTTGGCCCCAGGCCCTGTTGGAGTGTAAGATCGCCTTGAGGCTGTCTGGAGCCTTGACGTCACTGGCTGAGATGCATTTTGATTATCGATCTGTAAGAATAATGTCTATATAATGTAGATGTATATATATATATATACACGTACATAATGTAACAATATATATATAATTACAGTATATATACGTATACATACACATACGGATTATAGATAGAGAGATGGATAGAGATATAGGTATAGGTATACATATAGACACTTTAATCCAATCTTTGATAATTCTGCTTCCCTGCGGCGAACTTCGGTGCTGAGTGCTCCAGTCATTGACTTTGCCAGACTCTTCCACCAACCAAATGGCCTTGGAGAACCACCTGACGGCCATGGATCCAATTTGCGACATGTGGCCTGCATTGTTGTTGTTTCATGTGCAAATCCTTCCAATGTCATGTCGACATGACTACCTGACTACCTGAACAAGACCACTTCACACCTTCGCACAAGGTCACTTTGAAAATTCTCGTGGTAAGGCCTTTGCAGCGGTTCCAAAATGAATCAGGCTTCAATTACCCCCCATTTCTGGGCCAACCCATATGTAGGGCCCTACCATGCCCTACCCCTCTTCCCTGCCTTTCGCTGTCCTCGATCTTGCCTGTCACTTGAACAGCCAGTCAAATGACTCGTCAGGTTTTGTATTCTGGAGAGCTTTATTGACGTCAACTGGAGCCACTTGATCTGAAGTCAATACATGAGATGCGACGCCATGTCATCCTGAACGACCCAGAATATGACGCGCAGTAGAGCTACCTTGCATATACACGCATCGAAGCGGTACACTTCAGAAATTACCTTGAAGCACAAAACGCATTGACAAATGCCTTCTTGGAAGAGCTTGTTTCCAGTGTCCTTTGCCTGCAAGGCTCTTGCCAAAGTGAATCACATTCAAACAACATATGAGGGGGTTGTTGAGCCTGTGTTTGTTCAGCAAAGCAAGTGTGTTGGTAAATCAGTCATCGAATTAGCTCAAGTTGCTCTGAAGATGGGCAGAAGAGGGGCAAAAGGAATATGAACATGAACAGGAAATAACAGGAATATCTAAGATGAAATTTATGGAGGTGCTGTTGACAGAATGTGTCGGGGTCCTTGCATGTGACATGGCAACTATTTTTCATACTCAGTCCAGTCCCACGGGTCGCGCGCCTTTTCGGCACCTGCAACTGAGTGCCTCAGATGTGGTGAAAACTCCATGCTGAACATCCATCTGAGTTCGTCGGAAATGGAGAAATCCCATGTTCATCAACCATGGTTTATCAGTTAATTTCATCTTCCCCTATTCAATGGCCATTTATGGCCATTTGGAGGCTTACCATCTGGTAATTTAGCATAGCTATTGAAAATGGCCATAGAAATAGTTGATTTACCCACTAAAAATGGTGATTTTCTACAGCTATGTTAGTTTACCAGAGGGTAAATCATGTTAAACTCCCCATCTTCAGAGCAAATTTTCGGCAGGGCCCCGGCTCCAGCTGGATATCAGCAAAGGGCTCAGAAGGCGCCTGTCATCAAAGGGCGTCGCAGTTAGGTATCGCGGATGGTTTTTTAATGTATGTATCTTTATATATATATATACTATATACACAGTTCTATGCATACTTAGTGTATCTAATACATTGTAATCGTTGCATTTCATGTGTTATATTATGTGTTATCAATGATCGTTTTAAATGTTTTAACATGTTGTAATATGTTATAACTCTATTTCACACAATTGTCTGTACCAAACGTACCGAAACCTTTGGCTCCTAGATTTCGACAGTGATTGTGGACCTTGTGGATCCAAGACTTGGAAACCCAAAAACACGGAAGGACTGAAGAGTGTGTTTTGCTTCACTGGTACTTCACACAGCCACCGGCCCCAAAAAAAAGACGGCACCGACCTCTTTAGGCTTTGCGACTGGTGCAGCTTCCTCCTGCATTTTTTCTCCAAAATCATGTTCTGTCGAGATTTTCTGTCTGAGAGATATGGGAGTGTAAAGTCTAAAGTTTGAAGATCCAGTTAAAATCTATCAAAATCTCAAAATCTGACAAATCCGTTGATTGTTGTAAGTTCGTTCTGGGTAGTTGGAATATGCCTAAAACATCCTAAAACAAACCTCGCTTGAGTCAACATCCTGTTCTGAAAGAAAACAAGCTTGTCTTCGCCTATTTTTGCAGCGGGGAAGGTTGCATGTCCAGCTAGACAAAGTGACTTCATGGCACATGTTGAAACCATGGGGCCATGGTCCAATCCGCAAGAAATTCTGTTTTTCTCATGCCCACTGGATTCATCAGTCAAAGGCAACCCGCTTTTTGAGTAATTAAAACTGCAGCGAAGCGCCGTTTTGTTCCAAAACGGGACCATGAGACTTGACCGCCGCACCATCAACTATACATCATCTTCAAATTGGTGTAGAGGTGCTCCTCACTCTCGTCATCGCTGGCTTCAAGGATCTCCATGCGTTTGAAACCTGACTCACTTGTGTTCAATGCAACCTGGCTCCCCACCAAAGAGTTCTCCTGGTAAATGGATATAAAGATCATAAAGTCATCTGAATGCTTTTGTTTCATGTCACAACTGGTCAAAAGTCATTCTTGAAGTCAGTCTGGAGGAACAAGGAGGCACCCTACCTGCTGGCTGCGAAGGGCTCGCCGGCTTTGCTGGAGGGTCCTTGCAATATCGATGCTTTTGAGTGGGCCCAAGCTTGCAACGATTCTCACAGAATCTTCACATGATACACAAGTTTCGAGGATTTGATGTAGCATTTAACCATCCCAAAATCGAAAAGGGGGGTTCATCAAATCATGAGCCTTGCCATCAGCAAGAAATCTCCAAATCCAATGCGTCATACATGCCGCAATATCCGGCTCCTCAGCACGGTTCTTGCCATTCATGGCCGGGGCAGTAGCAGCAGCAAGCTTTGACCTTGGGAATGAGCGGAGGACTTCTGAAGAAACGCAAACGGCGCAACACATAATGATGGGTTGAGGGTCAACGCTGCAAAACGGCACCATCTCTTATTGACCGGTGCAGTTTGAGTTCCCCAACTCCAACTCGTCTTTGAGCTTCTGTGCATTTTGTGTTTGAGGAGGCTCCTACAAGACACAGAGACAGAGAGAGGGACTTTTTAGATGCAGCAGCAACCAGCATCACTGCAATCAGCCCTTCAAACTCTGGTTATCTGGTCAATCACTTGAAGGTGCACCTCTGGTCCACTTCAGTACCATCTCACACACCTGTTGGCAATCCCACCCAGCAGAGTCCAGCAATGGCAGAAGTTGTTTCACGTCGTCCAGGGCGGCTTGAAACTTCTTCAGCCTCACGTCCAGTCAAGTGGCAAGTTGCCTTTCAATTGGCTATGGGTCAAAATACCCTGGTGAATTTAAAATAGCTGTTAGTTGTGGATCTTCATCCCAAAAAAAATGGGTCTAGATTTAATCCATACCCAAATTCTCATCAGCAAGGAGAAGTGGACGGCACGACGCTGGGTGTTCCGTGCTCCTTGCGCGCCAGGGCCCTTCTATACAGTGCCTGGGGCGCCACCCAGCCGGAGTGCGAAAGTTTGCATGTCTTTTGTCTCAAGCTGGGGAACACCTCCAATTTTTATGAGAATCTATGGATACATATACATACAATGTAATACTATGTATTATATATATATATACACAGTATATGTATATACATTGTATGTATGTATGTATGTATGTATGCATGGCTGTCTGTCTGTCTGTCTGTATGTATGTATGTATGTATGTACATAGGTATGTAGGTACGTAGGTATGTAGGTATGTAGGTATGTAGGTATGTAGGTATGTAGGTATGTAGGTATGTAGGTATGTAGGAATGTAGGTATGTAGGTATGTAGGTATGTAGGTATGTAGGTATGTCTGTATGTCTGTCTGTCCGTCTGTATGTATCTATGTATCTATGTATCTATGTATCTATGTATCTATGTATCTATGCATCTATGCATCTATGCATCTATGTAACTATGTAACTATGTAACTATGTATCTATCTATCTATCTATCTATCTATCTATCTATCTATGTATCTATGTATGTATGTATGTATCTATGTATCTATGTATCTATCTATCTATCTATCTAGCTATCTATTTATCTATGTATGTATGTATGTATGTATTGTTATGTATTGTTATGTATTGTTATGTATTGTTATGTATGTCCATGTTATGTATGTCCATGTTGTGTATGTCCATGTTATGTATGTCCGTGTTATGTATGTCCATGTTTTGTATGTCCATGCTATGTATGTCCATGTTATGTATGTCCGTGTTCTGTATGTCCATGTTTTGTATGTCCATGTTTTGTATGTCCATGTTCTGTATGTATGTATGTATGTACGTATGTACTTACGTATGTATTGTTATGTATGTATTGTTATGTATGTATTGTTATGTATGTATTGTTATGTATGTATTGTTATGTATGTATTGTTATGTATGTATTGTTATGTATGTATTGTTATGTATGTATTGTTATGTATGTAATGTTATGTATGTATTGATATGTATGTATTGTTATGTGTGTATTGTTATGTATGCATTGTTATGTATGTATTGTTATGAATGTATTGTTATGTATGTATTGTTACGTATGTATTGTTATGTATGATTGTTATGTATGATTGTTATGTATGTATGTATGTATGTATGTATGCATGCATGTATGTATTTATCTATCTATCTATCTATCTATGTATGTATGTATGTACGTATGTACTTACGTATGTATTGTTATGTATGTTTTGTTATGTATGTATTGTTATGTATGTATTGTTATGTATGTATTGTTATGTATGTATTGTTATGTATGTATTGTTATGTGTGTATTGTTATGTATGTATTGTTATGTATGTATTGTTATGTATTGTTATGTACGTATTGTTATGTATGTATTGCTATGTATGTATGTATGTCTGTATGTATGTATGTAGGTATGTATGTATGTAATGTAATGTTATGTTATGCTATGTTATGTTATGCCATGTTATGTTATGTTATGTTATGTTTTGTATTGCTATGTTTGTTATGTATGTTCGGTATGTTACGTATGCTACGTAGGTTAGGTAAGTTATGTGTGTTATGTATGTTATGTGTGTTATGTATGTTATGTATGTCATGTATGTCATGTATGTCATGTATGTTATGTATGTTATGTGTGTTATGTGTGTAACGTGTGTAACATATGTAACGTGCATAACGTATGTAACCTATGTAACCTATGTAACGCATGTAACGTATGTAATGTATGTAACGTTTGTAACGTATGTACCGTATGTGACGTATGTGACGTATGTAACCTATGTGACGTACGTAACGTATGTGACGTATGTAACGTATGTAACGTATGTAACGTATGCAACGTATGCAACGTATGTAACGTATGTAACGTATGTAACGTTTGTAACATTTGTAATGTATGTAGCGTATGTAACGTATGTAACGTATGTAAGGTATGTGACGTATGTAATGTATGTAAGGTAATGTAAGGTAATGTTATGTTATGTTATGTAAGTAAGTATGTAGTAAGTATGTTATGTATGCAAGGTATGAAATGTATGTAACGTATGTAATGGATGTAATGCATGTAATGTACGTAATGTAAGCAATGTAAGCAATATAAGCAATGTAAGTAAGAAAGTAAGTAAGTATGCATGCATGCATGCATGCATGGATGTATGGATGTATGATGATGCATGTATATCTCTATTGATATATATATATATATATATGCTACCCCCCCCTGAAAAGTCTACCTTTTTTGTGAGTTTGGAAGGGTCTCAAGATTCCAGCTGTACTAGAGTGGTGATAATATTTTGTCATCAGTCCACACATGGAAAATTCTGAAGTCATGGGTGGGCTGCAAACTTCAGTCATCAGTCCAGAAGTAGGAACTTCTGAAGTCATGGGTGGGCTGCAAACTTCAGTCATCAGTCCAGAAGTAGGAACTTCTGAAGTCATGGGTGGGCTGCAAACTTCAGTCATCAGTCCAGAAGTAGGAACTTCTGAAGGCATGGGTGGGCTGCAAACTTCAGTCATCAGTCCAGAAGTAGGAACTTCTGAAGTCATGGGTGGGCTGCAAACTTCAGTCATCAGTCCAGAAGTGGGAACTTCTGAAGTCATGGGTGGGCTGCAAACTTCAGTCATCAGTCCAGAAGTGGGAACTTCTGAAGTCATGGGTGGGCTGCAAACTTCAGTCATCAGTCCAGAAGTGAGAACTTCTGAAGTCATGGGTGGGCTGTAATCTTAAATCATCATTCAATAAACTTGCATGATCATGGGCAAGCTGGAGGCATAAATTTCAAGCCAGTACTGGGAATGAAGCTCACACAACGAAGGAAGGAATCAAGCACATGTCCGGCGGCATAGCAGCAATTTCTTTCTCACCGGTGATGTCCTGGCGCACAAGCGTTCAAGATGCAGGAACCACAATCTCAGACATGTAAGCGGACAGGAGTTCTCCTGTGCGCACCCACATGTCGTCCCCCCGGTACCAATACTCATACTGGGCAGAACGAATTTGGGCTTGCAAGCGGCCCATGCCAGCACGAACGTTCGTCCCTTCCGACAAACGTTCCTTAATAAATTTCCAGCAGCGGTCAATGTGCTGGGTGCCACATTTCACCTTCACGGTCTTTCCCCCAGGCAACTTGTGGACTTTCATCTTAACAAAATTTGGCTTGGTCCATTCCCATTTCCCATTCTTTTTGACACTCTTTTTCTGGTGGACAACCGAATCATGAAGAACGCCAGGGAGCTTCATCTTGTACGCCTTGGCCGAGTCAGTGTGGAAAATCACAGAGCGGTTGGCCAACCATTTCTTGCCCAAAGGCCCCCAATCCTGTTTTGTGATGGGGCCGGGGCCTGGAGACCGGGTAGCTGTCAATGTTGGGCTGAGTCGGGCAAGCACTAGTGTCTGAGGCTTCCCTCTCTGAACCAATCCGCTCCATTGTTCCCAGAGCATGGAGCGGTCCGCTTTCACTTCATGCTCCCAGGCTGCGTCTGACAAGACATCCCTCTTGTCAAAGGTGGCTTCATCACCTTCGACATCAGACCATTTTCCAGAAGCGCCAAATTTGATGCCCTTCTCCTTCTGCACCACATACTTCTTTCGGACCAGTTGCAGGTTCTTGTGCATGGCTTCAACAACCTTGTGGTTCACACCCAAGATGAGGTGGATGGAAGCTAGTGGCACGCGTAGAATCACAAGAAGTAACAAGGCTGATTGGGTTTGGAGCGACAAAGCTTCAGGGCCCCTGCCAGCATGGAAAAGTGGATGCAAGTACTGGGGGTGGATTCTTTGCTGGCAAGCTTTGCTGCTACATCGGTATTTCGGCTTGGCCTCGTTGCAATGGGTTTGCAACGTAGACAAAGTGCCACGGTTGCACTTGGGGCAACGCTTGCCGGACCAATCTGGCAAAATCTTGTCATGGATCAGCATCTTCACAATGTCAATGTCCGAGGCCTTCAGGAGTTCAGGCACGACGCGACGCCAGTGAGCTTGTTCTCTTCGAACCCCCGGGCTGGAACAGCACGAATTCCTCTGACATACGGCACTTGTTTCCAAGATTGCGTCTTCAAGCTGGCTGGGCGCTTGATCACCATGCGACCTTTACCCTTCTTTGGCCCAGGGAAGTTCATGAATTTGGACACCATGACAGAATGCGCAACTGCAAGTAATGATGCGGAGCAAGAACTATCTAACTATCTAAGGGCACTGTGAGCCATGTCATGTCAATGAATGCAGAATCACAAGCTGTGTATGGCGAAGCCACGCTGGAACTGCAAGCATACTAGGACATGCACTGGGACATCAGAAAAACCACAAGCCCAAACGTGATGACCCTGAAAACCTTTTTGCCCTTGCAACAGAAAAGCTCCCAGTCTATTGACAGACATGCGCACACTCTCACGCGCAGTTGACACAAGACTGCGCCACAGTGTGAAGATGTCAAGCTGTGTCTTGAAACAGTTTAACAAGTCTAGGCCCCCCTCATGACTGCGGCAGCTTCTTCATCCGCAGCGAAGTCTTCCTCAGCAAGATCCTCGCCCAGGTCTTCTGGCATCTGTAAGGCTTCTTCGGCATCTTGAGCATTGGCTTCCAGAGATGCAAGGGCAGCAGCTGCATCAGTATCCTCCACTCCCACTGAAGCACTTGGGTGATGAGATTCTTATTGACTGCTCTTGGTTCTGTACCTTTTAGTAGGCGGGCATGTGAATGTGCCCAAACGGTTGCAACGTTTTTTTGGGTCAGGCACAATGATGGAAGGAGGGGGCATAACTTGATCATCGCCACTGTCTGACAAAGCACCCGATGGCCTATCAGGAAGGTGGACCGGCGGCACCGGTGGCAAATGGCTCCAAAGTTGTTCCTCAATTTTTCCATTCACAACCTCAATGTATGCCTCTGGCCTTCCTGCAGCAAACCTCTCCAGCCCTTCAGAGATCATACGCACTTCTTGTTCAGTTTCTCCTTCCCATTCGGGGCCATACTCCAAAATGCCCAACTTGTACTTGGAGTAGAGGGGCTTGTCCTTTTCAGCCAAAAGGTCTCGGTGGAGGTCATCCACCTTGATGCGATGCACCTTGGAAGTAGGATCCTGACTGGGCAGGCGCAGGTATACAGCATGGAGCCCGAGGATGATGACCACTGCCCGCTTCAAGCAAGCAAGGACATCAGCATGCTTGTCACCTGCAAAGATCCGGCGAGTCAGCTTGAGGAACTCTTCTCCTGTGATGGAAGTACGGTTGTCATCCTCAGGCTCGTCAGGCCGGTCCAAGTCATTGGAAGCGTAGGCGCGCATACAGTTGCGAATGAGCTTCGCATCATTGTAGCGGCCTGATGTTGTCTGCTCCTCCTCCACTGTGAGAAAAGACTTCAAGTCTGCTATGGAAATGCTGTCACGGTGCGGATCATCCAGAAAGATGCCCTCGTAGACCTGGCCGATTTGATGCCTGAAATTGTCTAAGGACTTAGCACGCCTCCATCCAGGCACGCCATCTGCTTGTAACCGGTGGATGTGGTATCGGCCCATGGCCAATAGCATAGAGATCAAGGCTGGTGTCTTTCCCACTCCAGGCCAGCCAATGCACAAGACCCCATAGCAAATGAAGAGGGGATACAGCAGGGGCAGCAACGCCTCCGCCAGGAATGGCTTCAAAGAGAAGGTGGTCAAAGGAAACTCCCGTTGCAAGGTGGCACCGCTTGAGGCCCGGCTCTTGTTCTGAGCCATCAAGCGAACCTTGGTTTCTGGCCACCCTGCAATAGGGCTTTCCGAATCCTCCTTGATGTTTAACAAGATCCACGTGTACTGCTCATTCTGAGCGTCACTTTCTGGCGCGTTTTCGTTGATGAACGCCACACCTTGCCGAAGGACGTCTTCATCTGGAGACCAGGTCGATGATGATGAAGCGGGCTTGGCAACCTTCTCTTTCTGACAGACTACGTTCCATTGGACATGATGCCCTGGCACTCTATCGAGCAAGGATTGAAATGCCTTCTTGACTGCCCAAGGGCCTGCGCGGAAGAACGGAGGGTAGGCAGACCCAGATGCAATTTTCGTAGCCTGTCCTGTACTCATGGTAGCCTTGAAAAAGACGAGTTTGATGACATTCAAGCAGCCAGGCGCTTGTTCAATCACAATGCCACCGATTTTGGCTCCTGATGGCACCCTCTCTTTGAATTTCAAAGGGGCAGGTAGGTCATCCACTTGTTGAGATTGCAAGGTTGAAGCAATGGCTTCAGGGCTTTCGGACAGCTGGACGGACAGATGCACATCCAAGAGCATCATCGTGCTTTTCACACCCGTCGGAGGCCGGCAGCATGTGAGAAGTTGCTGGACAGTCAAGGGCTTCCCAATGTCTTCAATCTTTTTGAAGGCGCAGCAAGGCTCAGAGCGCGTCTCGTAATGCCACTCCTTGCCGCCCAAGGTGTTCATGGCCTCATCGATCAAAGCAGCCATGACCAAGGAACAGGCAGGGCGGAATCTATCACCTTGATGGGACAAAGGAAACTGCAGCGCTCAGAAAGATGAAGATGCGAAGGTGTTGCAGACATACCATAATCTCCAACTCTTTCTTCCCATGCATGAAAGTCAAGCCTGCACATCAAGTCTGAACATCAAGTCTGAACATCAAGCCTGAACATCAAGTCTGAACGTCAAGTCTGAACATCAAGTCTGAACATCAAATCTGAACCTGGATAGTCTATAGCCCTATCTAGTCCAGCTGGAAATTTTTATCATAGGTATACAAGCTCTACACCCCCAGATGCCAGAATCATGTGCACGTGACGGGTCAGACTGTGCTTCACAGCACCGCAACACTTCAACACGCTTTTTCCTCCGCAGCGCTTCCTCGCTCAAGCTCACCTCTGGGCCCGCAACCGAGCATTCTCCTGTTCAGCTGCCTCTAACAATTCTGCAATGAGCTGGTGGGATTCAGCCAAAGACCAAAACTCTTCTTCCCGTTCCTGGCACCGCTGGCACTTGGCTGGACGTTCATGGCTCTCTTCGCAGGGGGCGGCTGGAGCTGGGGGCGCCAGGTACTCGTCATCCGTGAGGACTTCAGACTGTGGGCCCAAGGAAGGGTTTGGCATACCGTACTCATCGTCAGAAGGATACTCTGGAGGCGGCGGCAAGGATGGGTTGGGAACATACTCCGGCATCGCCTCTTCCTCCGAGGACGTAGAAGAGGAGGAATCCGAATAGGAGGAATCCGAAGTAGACGAGGAATCGGACACCTTGCCATCTTCAAGTTGAAGGACCTTAGTAAGAGCATGCATGTGTGCTGGGGGTGCGGAACAGGAAGTTTAAGAAGAACACACTCTGCTCTTCTTGAGATGAAAATTAAGGCTAGCACTGGTGCAGGTGCTGCAATGGCTTCGGAGTCACCACCCTCTTTGGCTTTGTCAAGCACTCCAGCAGCCTTTGTTCTGCAGCTGCATTCCAAGCACCGTGCAAGCCCACGGGGTCCAAGTGGAGCCCCTTCTGGACGTTGCAGACCATCGCCGCCAGGTGTTTGCGGAGGAGTGGGAGCCGGGTTGGGTGTACCGGCACCTCCTGTCGCAAAGCTCTGTTCAGCAGCGCTTCCAAGTCGGACCTTGGCCTCTCCTCCGCTTGGTTGTTGTTGGTGGCGACATTCAACACTACCAATGCCTGGTTGTCCTTCAAGGTGACACGGCCTTGCACTGGGATCGACATCTTGTCCTGTATGTTGACTGGAGGCAGAGTGGCAATGCTTCGGGCCGAGAGCTACAAACTGTGGAGTGAAGGTGGAGACGCAAGCCTTTGACAAAGATTGACCATATCCCTCAAGTGCAAAAGCTCCTCAGACTTGAGGTCCAAGATTGAAGATTAAAGATTGAAGATTCCCCAGGAGCCTTGTTCGAGAATCTTCAATCCAGGATTGAAGATTGAAGATTGAAGATTCCCCAGGAGTCTTGTTGGAGAATCTTTAATCCTGGATTGAAGATTGAAGATTGAAGATTCCTCAGGACTCTTGTTGGAGAATCTTTAAACCTGGATTGAAGATTGAAGATTGAAGATTCCTCAGGACTCTTGTTGGAGAATCTTTAATCCAGGAGAAAATCTTCAATCTTCAATCCGGGATTGAAGATTCTCCAGGGAGAGTCCTGGAAAATCTTCAATCTTCAATCTTCAATCCGGGATTGAAGATTCTCCAGGGAGAGTCCTGGAAAATCTTCAATCTTCAATCTTCAATCCGGGATTGAAGATTCTCCAGGGAGAGTCCTGGAAAATCTTCAATCTTCAATCCGGGAATGAAGATTCTCTAGGGAGAGTCCTGGAAAATCTTCAATCTTCAATCTTCAATCTGGGATTGAAGATTCCCAAGCCTGAACTCAAGTCTGAACATCAAGTCTGAACATCAAGTCTGAACTTCAAGTCTGAACTTCACAGATCAAGCAAGGCTTTTACAGGCAGTTTTTAAAGGCCTATTTACAATGTATTTATATATGGCACCCCCAGTCCAATCTTATGAAGCTTAAAATGGTAGACTTTTTTTTGGGGGGGGTGCCATATATATATATATATGTACATACATAAATCATAGGATCATAAGGCATGCCTCTTCAAATTCAAACAATTTTTCAAATTCAAACAATTTGGAGCTGGAAAATGCTAAAGGAATCCCACGGGAATCCGACGAGAAGCTGAATGAATCCAAACAAATACTACAAAATGCTAGAAAAATCCAATCCTATTCTGCGTGATATTTAGTTCTTTTTGGAGATCTCACCACTGGCACTCCATACAATCAATTCAAAATTTACAGAAGAAACAGGGAATGCCGAAGGAAAACTAGAATTCAGAGAACATATTAAAGCTACAAAAACTTGAAAACCAAAGAAAAATCAGAAAAACTGAAAGAAACTAGAAAAAACTACAAAACACTGAAAAATACTAACAAAAGCTTCAAAAACCTAAAAAGAGCTAGAAATAACTACAAAAAAACTTAAAAAAGTGGGAAAAAGCCAAACAAAGCTAAAAAGGCTAAACAAATCCCACTTTTTGGCCGCCGAAGGGCGCTCCCTCCAAGAGCTTTTCCTTAACATGGTTGAGTGTTATTGTCTAGCTTTTTCTAGCTTTCTTTAGTTTTTTAGCTCCCAGCACCCTCGTCCAGTGAGTGAGTTGAAGAGGCAGGTCTTGAAGAGACATGTGACGTGTAAGTAAGATAATATAATACGCATATACGCATATATATTGATGGCATTATATGGCCATATCATGCCACTTCAATTGCGAAAAAAATGAACAACACATGATGAACCACTGCATTTGGGAGTTCCAATTTTGTGACAAAGCCATGTCCTACCTTTAATTCAAACATGTTCACACAGATAACATGAGCTTCTGAACCTCTGGAGTTTGGGAGCTATGCCCAGACTAGTGACATCTAAGTCAACAAAGCTTGAGCAAGGAGCCTTCGCCATGTTGCCGTTCAACTCTAGAGCCTGGCGGAACAGTTTTGCCAATCGGTCAGAAATTGTCCCTTTAAAATCTCAACAAAATACCCAGTCGTAAACCCAGTGAAGAAATTGACCATTGCCAAAAAAGAGGCTTGGAGGACATGTCTCGCTATGATTCTTTTTGCAACATGCCGCTGTCTCAAGGAGTCTATAGGTGCTATACATCTAATTGGATGCAAATTGTGAAGTGTGATTTCATTGAAGTTCTACTCAAGAGGTTTCATGAACTACCGTATCAAGACCATTATGAATGCTCAATTGCCTTGTTGCAGTCAGTCTCTGCAGCCGACCATTCCGAGAGTTGCAAGCGTGCGAATGCCTCAAGAACAGAAGTCCGAGAGGCCTTGAATCATTGAAGTGGGTTGGGAATGGGGGGGTCGCATGCTTTAACCCCAAGTTATGGCTATCTCATTCAGAAAATCATGATTGTATAACCCGTATATTAATCCATTGGAATGGGTGGAATTCACCACATGCAGGTGATTTTGCTCAACTTGCCATTCCCGTTTCACATGTCTGCCTGAGCCCCAAGCCCGGTTCGAGTGCAAGATGCTTCTCAGGTTGTCTGGAGCCTCGTTGGCCCAATGCAATCGCTATCACTACAATCGAGAACAAGCTGAGCTCCTTGCCGCAACTTTGCCAGACACTTCCGCCAGCCAAATGGCTTTGGAGAACCACCTCAAATGCCAACATCCAGAAAGAGTGGAAGAGTGGAAGGATCCACCGCAACTTGTTTTCATGAGAGCCCATCACATCGACATGTTGCAACATTTGCCAAATCACAGAGACTTTGCACTGTGACAAAAAGGATTGTGAAGTATAGGGCTCGACTTTGATCCTTCTACAACTACGTCTATGACTTGCAGTGCCACGATGTGCCACTTATATATACGTAACCTGATCAAGGAGTTTGTACATCTGTGATGTCAACACTAGTTACCTCCCTCCGTTCGGTGTTCCGCCTTTCACTTTCGGCAAGCTTGCCTCTCACGATGTTGGTGCAGCTGCATATTTTCTGCTACCCCGTCATTGTACGGGGGGAGATCAAGCCCGGTGCATCACTAGTGGCGATGATGCGGAGCTGGGCACAATCCAAATAGCCATATCCGCATGTTGCTTGGATTCCCAATGAATCATTGGTTCTACCGTTCTACCGTTCTACCCCCATTCTATTTTGAAAAACGGCCGAATGTCCCGTTAACATAGAAAAAAAATAAACATGCTTTAAGGACGTGTCCAACTTTGCACCCAAGATCACCCAAGCCTTCTTGGAAGAGCTTGTTGCCAGTATCCTTTGCCTGTCCGCACATTCAAGCTGGTCAATAAAACAGAGGGAAGGCCTCTCTGGAGGGCGAAGTCTGTTGCACCAGGGACCAAGGCGTATGCGTCACAACTTTCAGCTTCATATGTAGCACAAAGCTGAGCTGGAATGGGAATTCCCGATCTCAGACTGATGGAGTTTCTCATACAGCAACACCTTTGTCCCATCTCTTGAGATGCACTGTGTCAGATTGATATCAAGTCCTTGGATTTCAGGGTCCAGCACTAGCACCCGATTTCAGCACCTTCTCCACACCTGCAACTGAGTGCCTCAGCGCATTTTTTCTTGGTGGCCACCAAGCTTTACAGAAGTACTAGTCGTTACTAGTCCTGTGGGATCATGATCTCAGGTCAGCAAGCAATACTGCGAATAAGAACTCTGAACTCTCGTTTCAACTGGTCTTGCCTTGTGCTACGCCCCACGTCTTACTGGACGGCTGACGGTCTAGAGCCAAAATCAGTGCAAGATTGAAGTCCAACAGCTATAGCTTTCCAAACCCAAAACAAGAGTGGCAGAATGAATGTTCTTCGGGCCATTAGCCCACTTGCAAATGCGTCAAACACATGAGCGCCCGCACTCAAGCTGGATGTCAGCAAACGGTTCCACAGGTGCCTAGACACACCGGGTTTGCAGCAAACGTATGCAATGACGGAATATGGTTATGGCAATTGTCAATTGTTACCCAAGAATGGGACCAAACAACAACTAGACATCACTTGACATTGTCCAAAGATGGGGGGAAAAAGCAGGGCCTTTATTCTGCATTCAAGTCAAGGCATCAAGGTACAGGCTCCGCCTTTCCAGCATCCCGTTCTGGCTTCTGGGGCTCCTTTTCGGAGATATCTGGTGGATAAAGCATGGCGGGTTACGCATGCTTCAAGCCATCATTTACATGTGCAATTTCGGTTTGGATTCTGTTGCCCAGTTTGCTGTCCGCGGATATCTTCTACTGATCTAAGATACTCAACAGCTGGGTTCTGCCAGCTTGTAATAACCAAAAAGAGGCAAACAAGAATGATTAGCAGATTAGCAGTTTCAACCCAAGCAAATCACCTGTCAATGTATGTCAATGTCCTCTTTTGGCTTCGTGGCGTCAACCTCCTCCTGCAAGGGCTGCATGGCGATCTGACAACGCGGTTCTCATCTGCGCCATCACTATGCCTACAGCATGCCTTTTGCCTGCAAGGCCACTGAATTTTGCACCGCATTTGCAGTGGATGCAAATTGTCTTGCTAGGCAATAAAGGATCAAACAGAAAATAATCAATCAGAAGGGAGCGGAAGCAGTGTCATATCTCCTGCACCTCCCCGCCAAAGGACGTTGAGGGACGGTGTTTTCGCCACAGCTGAGCCCCCAAGAAAGCACAA
Organism: Cladocopium goreaui; assembly: GCA_947184155.2. Taxonomy (NCBI): domain Eukaryota; class Dinophyceae; order Suessiales; family Symbiodiniaceae; genus Cladocopium; species Cladocopium goreaui. The sequence continues at coordinate 223,463 of CAMXCT020003391.1, read as the reverse complement.
TCAGGATCATATCCACGCAAATATGGACCCCATACTCCTCTCATGATACTGGCACATGCCTCATAAGATGCATTTGGGTAGGTTTGCCTGTGTATTACAATTTTCCTTCGCACACATCCCAACTCAGGTGCTGTTGATTGACCAAATCAACCCTGAAAACAAACCCCTTGCGCCACACTCACCACACAAGACAATCGCACAAAAATGGCACGGTTCAGTACGGTACTTTGGCTGAGTTCAGCTGTTGATTCTGCATCTAGCCGTAGATTGATGATATAAATCAAGGGGTTGCCCCTCCTCATCATCGCTGGCCTCTACAATCTCCATGCGCTTGAAACCTGCGCCATGAGATGAACCTTTGGGAAAAGAATCAGCAAGGTAAGGTTGGATGGGGTGACCATAAAAATGCTTATATATATATATATACAGTAACATCTGCTTACAGCAACATCTGTAGGTATCTGTACAAAATGTCGACGCCTCACTTGGGATGTCCATTCATGAAAAATAGCGCAATTACCCCAGGATCCCATTGTTTATCATCATTTCTGTTAAGGATGCCGCCTGCTGGGGGCTGTGAAGCTGGCTTCGCGGCAGAAGTTGGGGCAGTTTCCTGCCCGATCCCAGTGTTTGAGCATCGCTTCCCTGCAAAAAAAAAAACATGCGGATCTATATCCCCAAAAGTATTTAGAAGCAAAAACATGACATGGAAGTACAAACGTCCATCTGTTTGAGATATTTTGAGACCACTATGATAGTCACTGTGCATCATCAATTCATCAATATGAAGATATATAAACAGTTGTCCATTCATTGAAGGTGTTCATCCATGGTCACAGTGATCCGGCTTTTGGATCACGGCCATTGGTCCTGCTTGGGTTTTTCCGGCACAGCATCCTCCTGCAAGGGGCGGCAACGTCCAAGATCTGGACCGAAAAGTCGCGAAATGTGTTTGATGAAAAAGAGATCAGATGCGAAAGGATTATTGTGGCATATTCACATGAGATCACATGGGAATATATGTGTATGTGTACATGTTAGTAAGTATGTCTATCATGTTGTCAAACGTTGATTACAATCTGTTGGAGTACTCGCATTGCCTCATTTCTTTCTGAGGGTGCCAACTAAAAGAGAGGAAAACAGTACCAAAATCCATCTATTGATCATATCCGAGAATATCATGCGGGCAAAAGTTGCCAGATCATGTTTTTGGATGTTTTTGCTCCTGTCCCATAGTGAACCAACCTTCCCGGTCCATCAGCAATTCGTGTGGAGAAAATCCCAACATATCCAAAAATCCCCTGCCTGGTCTCAACCCCGGATTACCAAACCCTGACCATTGGCGGGTGACCCCCCAAAACCCCGACAGACAAATAAATTACCATAAATTACTGTTGAAACTGCCTCTATAATATTGACAAACTGGGGGATTGAAAGACGTCGATTTCAGGTGAACTGTAAATTTTCGGTGGTAGCATCATCTATTTCAGTTCCAAGTCAAGCATGTGTTTGGGGGTTTCAGTTCATCCCATCCCAGCAAAATGCTGGTCAATTCAAAGTTGCAAAAGTAAAGCCACAATAAAACGGCTTACCAATCAGACACCAAGTGTTTTGTTGCCACTTCCCCAACATTGCAACACACCTCATGTTCCCCTATATAACCCCAGCCCTGCTCCTCACTTTCATCTTCACTGGCCTCGGCCTCCACAATCTCCATCCGTTTGAAACCTGGAGTCGGTTGTAGGAAGCCAAGAATCGATCATTGGTAGTGAACCAAGATACCTTTCAAACATCTTTGATGAAAATAATCACCCTTCCACTTCACGGCCTGCTGGTGGCTGTGAGGGGGATGCCGGCTTCCCCTGGAACGACATGGGAAAAGACGCGGCAGAGGCGGCTATCATCCCCAAATGGTAGGTTTGTTATTGGATATACCCATATATTATATTCATAATACATATAAGTATTCATTATAATATATAATATATATTATATAATATATATATATACATTATGTAAAATATAACATATATATAATATAATATGATATATATATATATATTATACGAAATATAATATAGTATATGTATATATTATAAAAATAAATATAAATATATAAAATAATAAATAATATAATATATATATATAATAAATATAAAATATATAATATTGAAATTTATATTATATATATATAATATATATACAATATCTATTGATATAATATATATATATACATATAATGAAAATAATATATATATAATATACAATATATATTTTTAATAGTATAATATATATAATATATAATATACACAAAAAAATATCTTATATACAATATATAAAATATATAATTTAAAAATATAATATATTATATATATATATATATTTAGAAAAATATATATATATAATATATATTATATTTATAAAATACGAAATACATATTATATATATATATATCATTTCAAAAATAATGTATATAATATAAAACATATATAGTATATAATATAATATGTATATATATACATATAATTTAAATAAAAAATATAAAAATATATTATATACATATAACATAATATATTTAATATAATATATATAATTGAAATAAAAATATAAAATATTTGAATATATATAATATGATATATATATATATGTAATATTGAATATATATAATATATATTAAATTATATAATATATATATATATATATTATATAATGTAATATATATATAGTTGGGAAGCAATCTTCCGAGTTATGGATGACTTTTACCTGTAAACAATAAACTCAATGAAGGGTGGTGTGAGACTTTACATCACATAAGAATACACTTAATGAAGGGTGGTGTGAGACTTTGGTGTGAGACTTTACATCTGTAACAGCTTCGCACAAAGCACGCACGCACGGGCCTGGCTGGCGCACGGCGCATGCAAGTTCTCGAGTCGAAGTGGTGCTGGGAAGTGATTCATGAAAGCTTAGATGACATATGAGAAGAGATGAGATGAGAAGAGATGAGCTGGGATAGGGTGAGAAGAGCTCAGGTGAGATGAAGTGTAGAGTGTGAAGAGTGCAGTGCGAAGTGTGGGGCGTAAAGAGTGCAGTGTGAAGTGTGGAGTGTGAGGTGTGAAGTGCGAAGTGGAGCTTCAAATGTGACATGTGAAACAGGACACCACTTTCGCAGAATGCACGCACGCACGGGCCTGGCTGGCGCACGGCGCATGCATGTTCTATAGATGAGAAAGGTCTTATATATTTCTAAGGCAACTTCCGCCCCGCCTCGTGCGGGTACTACTGGTATAATATATATATATATATGTATATATAATTATATATACAATATTATACAATTATATACACACCTATTTGTGATGTACAACCAACATAATCAACCCAAAATGGTTGGTTCATGGGATGGTTTATGGCAACCAGTGCCACTGCAGTGTGGCACGCCTTAGCAGTGTCAGTGCCATTCACAGCAGCGGCACTGCGAATTTTTGACCTCGGACAGTCAGCAGGAAAATGAGGCTTGCCACACACCGTCTCTGGCCATGCCCAAGATGTTCTCAAGGTTTGAGAATTCTGCTCTAAAATTCGCTCAAAAAGCGATCATGGATGGCTTTGGGCAAACACGTTAATTCCACAATTAAAAAAGCCTCGAAATGTGTTCCCGCAGGGTCAAGAGTTCACTGCCAAGAATTGGCTCCACATACATGTCAGCGATACTCCACCTCCCTGTTTGGGATCGGCCTACACCCCTATGAACGCGTCATGGACCCGTGATGGACCCTTTATGGACACTTGCAAGTGTTCAGGTCTCCCAAATCAAGGCCCCCGAACTCCAACTCTTCTTTCAGTTTTGTGGCTGCAGCGTTGTTTTGAGCATCCTGCTGACCCAACACGACCACGCACCTTTTGTCAAGGGTTAGAAAAGCCAAATTCATTTTGATGCTGAGCATGGTAGTGATTTCGTGCTAGAATTCGCCACAGCTATCCCGTGCAAGCTGTCTTTCGCCATGCCAACTACTTGGTTGTTCAGGGTAAATTGTCAATTCCTTGGCTGCCTTCATGAAGCTGGCACAATCAGTTGCAAAAAGAAAGCCCGTCACTGCGTGATGCGCCCAGTCCAGCTTTGGCAGAAGCTGGTTCGCATCCTCCAGGGCGGACTGAAACTTTTCCAGCCTGGGCTGTCAACTAAACGATGGTGGAGCTATCCAGTACTGCGACTTTTGTTGGATTGAAGGTGTACTCTGAGCGTTCATCTATATGTATGCGTATGTGTGTAGATAGTATGTACATGTGTAAGCGTATATACTGTATGTACACAGTATATATATATACACATATTATCTGCAGGTCCGTGTATATATGTAAGTATGTGTATATATAATATACACATATTAATATGTGATTAATCTGTGCGTAATTTCATAGTAGAAAGTCCGATTGGTGCTTTGAAACCATCCAAAACCTTGACTGCCGACCTCTAGCCTTGGAAATGTCTTGGCGCTCCGGGCTCTTTCCGCGCAAGGGCTCTCCGATACAGGGCCTTAAGGCCAGAGCGGACTAAACTGAGCGAACTACTGACACCTTGTTGCTGTAGACATTTTAACCGTTGTCAATCAGGCAAATCCAAACAGGATCTATTGTTCTGAGATTGATCTTTGAGTCATCTTCCCCATTGATTGATGTCCTCAATTGGCCCCCTGCCAAGGTGGAAGCTGAGAGGTCTATGGACTGGGATGGACTGGGTGCATCTCTACATCTACTATCCTCCGGTCCCTTTTGGCAAGTGGGTCAGCATGTTTTTTCTCTAAGAAGCGCCGAAGCCAAGGTTCAGCAAGTTTTTGGCAGACCTTCCCCTGTCCCCTTTGGCCGAGCCAAGTCATTTTTCCCTGCTTCGGCTGTGCTAAGGGGAAGCCCGGAAACCCAGGGCTCGTCTGCGGAACGCTTTAAATGGTAATTCAGAGCAGCTGATGTGCTGGAGTTGAGATTCCCTGCCCAAACCTCAAAAATCTCCCGGTCGCTTGCAATCGTCATTCCAAAATGGTTGAAGCCACCCAGCTATGATTGGCCGAACTTACTATACGATTATATCATACATGGCTCCACTGCAAACAGCTGTCATGGCTCCAGCACGGCTGGTCGGACCTTCAAGGTCGCTGCGCCATCAGCAGGCAGGACACAAATGAAGACAGGCAGGACGGCAGTTCTGAAATGAGTGTGTTTGAAAATGCGGTATTCCTTCGCCATTGAAATGGGATGTGTATGTATATCTATATATATATATGTATGCATGCATGTATGCATGTATGCATGTATGCATGTATGCATGTATGCATGTATGCATGTATGCATGTATGCATGCACGCACGCACGCACGCATGCATGCATGCATGAATGGATGGATGATTGTATGTATTGTATGTATTGTATTGATTGTATTAATAATTATATTGATTGTCTTGATTGTATGTATTGTATGTATTGTATGTATTTTGTGTATGTTGTGTATGCTATGTTAATGTTATGTATTGTATGTATTGTATGTATTGTGTGTATGTTATGTATGTTATGTAATGTTATGTATTGTATGTATTGTATTGTATGTATTGTATGTATTGTGTGTATGTTATGTATGTTATGTAATGTTATGTAATGTTATGTAATGTTATGTAATGTTATGTAATGTTATGTAATGTTATGTAATGTTATGTAATGTTCTGTACTGTTCTGTCATCTCATGTGTGTTATGTGTGTTATATGTGTTATGTGTGTTATGTGTGTTATGTGTGTGTTCTGCATGTCATGTATATCATGTATGTTATGTATGTTATGTATGTTATGGATGCTATGGATGTTATGGATGTTATGGATGTTATGGACGTTATGGATGTTATGGATGTCATGGATGTTATGGATTTTGTGGGTGTTATGGATGTTATGGATGTTATGTATGTTTTGTATGTGTATGTGTGTGCGTGTATGTGTGTGTGTATGTGTGTGTGTATGTGTGTATGTGTGTGTATGTATGTCTGTCTGTCTGTCTGTCTGTATGTATGTATGTACGTACGTACGTATGTATGTGTGTGTATGTGTGTATATGTGTCTGTGTGTCTGTGTGTCTGTATGTCTCTATGTCTCTATGTATGTAATGAATGTAATGTATATAATCAATGTAATGTATGTAATATGTGTAATGTATTTAATGTATGTAATGTAAATAATGTATGTAATGTACGTAATGTATGTGATGTATGTAATGGATGTAATGGATGTAATGCATGGAATAATGGATGTGATGTATGTGATGTATGTAATGTATGTAATGTATGTAATGGATGTAATATATGTAATATATGTAATATATGTAATGGATGTAATGGATGTAATGGATGTAATGGATGTAATGGAAGTAATCGATGTAATGTAGGTAATGTATGTAATGTATGTAATGTATGTATTGTATGCATTGTATGCATTGTATGTATTGTGTGTATTGTTTGTATTGTTTGTATTGTATTGTATTGAATTGTATGGTATGGTATGGTATGTATTGTATGTATTGTATGTATTGTATTGTATTGTACTGTATTGCATTGTATAGTGTTGTATTGTATGTATTGTATGTATTGTATTGTACTGTACTGTATTGCATTGTATAGTGTTGTATTGTATGTATTGTATGTATTGTATGTATTGTATGTATTGTATGTATTGTATTGTATTGTACTGTATTGCATTTTATAGTGTTGTATTGTATGTATTGTATGTATTGTATTGTACTGTACTGCATTGTATAGTGTTGTATTGTATGTATTGTATGTATTGTATGTATTGTATGTATTGTATGTATTGTATGTATTGTATGTATTGTATGTATTGTATGTATTGTATGTATTGTATGTATGGTTGGTATGGTTGGTATGGTTGGTATGGTTGGTATGGTTGGTATGGTTGGTATGGTTGGTATGGTTGGTATGGTTGGTATGGTTGGTATGGTTGGTATGGTTGGTATGGTTGGTATGGTTGGTATGTATGGTTGGTATGTATGGTTGGTATGTATGGTTGGTATGTATGGTTGGTATGTATGGTTGGTATGTATGTATGTATGTATGTATGTATGTATGTATGTATGTATGTATGTATGTATGTATGTATGTATGTATGTATGTATGTATGTATGTATGTAGTATGTATGTATGTATGTATGTATGTATGTATGTATGTATGTATGTATGTATGTATGTATGTATGTATGTATGTATGTATGTATGTATGTATGTATGTATGTATGTATATGTGTGTGTTCAACCAGTGAATTGAGGGGTACCGTATTTTCAGACAACTCAAGTATTTCTTTTTGGCGCTTGTACTTCCTCAATAGAATCCTGACAAGTTACCCGGGGACCCTACCCAGACATGAGCCAAGGTCGCAACTTCCATCACATAAAATGACTGATTTTTTGAGGCTAAAAACCAAGCAACCACTTTACATTGTCCTTCCTGGAGGACAATAGTTTCCATAAGCCTCTTTCACACCCAAAGTTCAAGTGAATCCATCTCAAGTGGTGCGAGATTTCCTGTCCCTTCTAATGATTTCAGCCATCTGCAGGTCTTCATCAACGTGCTCTGCTCAACGTCACCAAGCAGTGCCTCAGCGTGGATGTGGCCAGGTTACAACCCAGACCTCACTCTCCGTGATCGCTCAGGAATCCTTCGGAACTGACAAACTTCCACGCCATCGTCGTTCCCTGATTTTTGTGGTTTCCGTAGGGTTCTATAGTTCCTTTGAGAACACCTATCCTGACCATCAACAACTCTACCTCCATCCCAACAAAAACAACAGCTTTTCCAGCTGAGCTGCCTTCGGGTCATGTGGCGCTGCCGAGATGTTGTTATCTCACCAACAGTTGATGTAAATTGTTTCACTTAATGCCTGCTGTATTGCAGTCAAGCTACATGATAGCACAAAAAAAGCCCTAGTATATGTTGAGTCTAATAATTGTTTGACCTGTTGTGAAAAATCTTCCAATCAGTAGTGTGCTTGATGCTCCTGCACTGGTGGTATGTTTTAAGGAAATCACAGCTGTTGTCTGTTGGTGCATTTGATGGCAACATAGGTCATCCACACCACTTAACCTGACCAGAGCAGGACAGCAGGGGCGGCGTTGGAGTCAAGGCTAGAAAGTCCAAAAAATGAAAGTGTGTTTTTGCAGCACCGGACAGAAAAGTGTGTCCAGCTAGAAGGTCTCTACTGACCAAAGGATGCTTGTTTGCAGAAACTTCTCGCCAAGGAGCGTCATTGTTGCGGTTGTCCTCCTTGCGAGCAGCAATAGTTGCTTTGTGATTGAAAGCACATCTCCGAGTACAGCAAACAAGCCAACTTGCACTTGTTTTCCTATCTGTCTTGTTTCAATAGATATGTTTGTTGATTTTGATATGTCTATATATATATATTATATATATTATATTATATATATATTATATTATATATATTATTTTATAGAGAGAGATACGTATATATATATATACACCATGTATGTGTGCATACCCCTCTTTTCGTGATCATATCTCCAATGTTGCTTGTGATTTCCCACCTCTTTTGGATCTGTGAGGCAGCTGGTCGTCAGGCACATCAGGAATGAAGCCATCCTAGGCGGTTTCAGATCCAGGTAGTTGTTCCACTATTTTGTTGATTGAAAATGTTTGAAAATAATTGAAATACATTCCACTTCCGGAATTCCCAGTGGATTGTTTCGAAGCCAAGCTTCGAAATGAATTGCGCTAATGTGCACCGCACTAGTGCCACGGTCGATGGGATCCCAACACCCAATCTGTCAATCTGTTGGATAGTGGGGTCACCCAAACCCATGAATCCCTCTTGATACTGAGATATACTGAGTACTGTAATCAAGTTACACTTGAATCCCCATCCTGCCAATACCTGGAATATGAAGGTAGGATACCGGATTGATGGGATCCCCATCCCATCATCGCAGCTAGGCATCGTATTCCTTGCCCCGGGGAGGACACCAGCCTCTGCCCATGAAGCGCTCCTTCTTGCCCGGTGGCCAAGCTTTGTAGCGGCCGAAGTCCCTGTCGTGAGTGTAGGACACCTCAGCACGTCGATGGTGAAATGGGACCACATTTACATACATCCCAGGAAACTATAGCACACGCAGCGTTTGGTCATGCGGAAAGATGTTTATCACTAATCCTTTTTGGTGGATTCTCACTCTTTTTTCCTACCGGGGTGCTTCAAATCTGGGATTTACACTGCCATGCATTCAGGAAGTGTCGAAGCAAGGCCTTCGACTGTACGGATAAACCACTACGGGTCAAAATCCTGATACCCTTCCGTTCACACATAGCTGGTAACCTGGTAGTCACATGGATGGTCTCCCAAAAATCCCCAAAATATGATCTACAATATTATATATATATATATTTATTTATTGATATTTATTCATTCATTCATTTATTTATTTATTTATTTATTTGTAATAATGTATATATATATATACATATCATATATTCATATATATATAGTACTAAAAAATAATACTAAAAATAATACTAAAAATAGCATCTATGTTGATCCATCCCCAAGACCGATCAACTCCTTTGCGCATCAAAAAACCAAGGGGCACAGCGCTCGTCAGGCTTGGAAGCCTCCTTCAAATGCACCTTCACACTCTCCTGTAAGAATCAACCATGGGTTTTTCTCTGATGGTTTAACAATAAATTGCATTTCTTCATACGTTTCATGATCTTTAATGTTGGTAGTTATAATCAACTGATAATTACATCTTAGATGGACACATGAGGATAAAACCAGCAAAACTGCGGAGAATGGATTCCGAGAGTGGATCTAAACCCCGCGTTTTCTGTGAATGTGGGGGAAAAATACTATCAATGAACGTTTATTTCAATCAACCTTGTAAAATCTGTAAAGGGCTGTACCAACAACATGGGCTTCATAAAACACCAAGAAGCAAATGAGAAGAAGGCCTGGATGTTTCCAAGCAGAGTTGACACAATTGACAACTTCCAAATCCTCCCACTGCGAGTCAAGCTTCCAAGTTGCTGTAGCACTGTAGCACCGGGTCAATGTTGGAGCCGTTTCTTCCAGTATGTTCTGGTAAGCTAGTGATCACATGATGGGTTTGTATGAACGGTACATGTATATGATACATACTAATATTGACCACACTTCCCCCACCATATTTGGAGATAAAGTCCTTGGAGTGCCGGTAGTTGTAAGAATAGGACCACACCACCAGATTCCTTGTCCGAGGTTCGTGTTGGGGCATCACGTGATCACTGAAGTCATCATCAAAACAAGGGCCAGGTGAAGCTGCCCCGTCGCTTTTCGCAATTCGGAAAGGTTGTGAGTTTTACACCATCAATATCTACAGCCAGTGATGACCCTGCCATTACCCTCTGGTAATTTAACATAGCTTTTGAAAATGGCCATAGAAATAGTGGATTTTCCCATTAAAAATGGTGGATCTTTCCATAGTTATGTGACAGTTTACCAGAGGGTATCCGCCATGGATTTTTCTGGCCAACAGCTTCTTCCCAACCGTCAAAACCCATGGTCCAAGCAGCATCCGCTCGCCCCCAGTGATGTCTTCCGCTCCATGGCGATGTCGTCCGCGGTGCATCACAGCATAGCCCAGCCTCGAGGACTCGATGACTCGAGGACTCCCTGGAGTTCCATTGGGGATGGGTCAAAACCCTGATGAACCCCAAAATAGCTGGGATTTATGGATGTTCATCCCACTAAAAATGTATCTATAGGTATTGACCCATACTCATGTAAACTATGCCTAAATATGCCTAAAATATCCTAATCTGGATTTGTAGTTCTTGGGTCCTGCGATGATCCCATTCGAGGCCGACAAGCAGCTGGTGCTGGTAGGCGGTGCGAAAATGCCGGTGGTCAGGCTCACCATTAATGCCACAAAACACCAGCGGCGCGCCAGTGTAGTTGCCAAAGATGTTCACATTAAACCTCTGGTTCAAGAACAACGCAACTTGTGGCTTTCATGCAAGATAAAGCAGCCAAACATGTCATGTGTATTATTCCACTTCATACCATACACAGATTTCAGATGTAAAGAAACGATTTCAGATGGCGTCGCAACAGTTGCAGCCTGTGAGATTACCAGGCTTAGCCTAGGCAACTGATGCAGCATCTTGCCAAAAACTGCATTCCAGACAGATTGAAACGAGATTCAGGGAGATTCTGCGTCCCCAGCTAGTGAGCTAGTCACTAGCCCACCATGGCTTCGACCATAACAGTCCCAGGGGCGTCACGTCTGAATCATCTGTGTGCACGTCCAAATGTGTGTCTTCTCCGCCTCAACCGATGGGAGGCTGCCCAACAGCGCGGCTCGTAGCCAATATCCAGCCACATAGCCCATGGGATGTCAAGAAAATGTCAAGAGATTTATCAGATGCATCAGACTCTACCATGCCAATTCACAAGCTCCATTCCCTGAGCTGCAAACCTTTGTACCTGCAGGGTGCAAGCTTGGGAGAAGCAGAGATGGAAATTCATCCAATGGCACTGTACTGTACTAATGACATGCATTGATGAGACGACGTAAATCTCCCAATGACAAATCCTGATAACGAACACATTACAATGCCGCAATGCCGTGTTTGATAAAAATATCTTAAAACAGCAGGCAGCTGGTAGCTTCATTTGTTGATTTCTACCTTTCATCACAGCTTTTGTGCAAATTGACTTCGGATCTGACCATCCAGCTAAACTCACTAAGATTCACTAAGTATCTAATGGATTCCAATGGTACATCCATCAGGCCAGCAATTCAGCGATGCCTTATGGTGAAGGAGTGATGCGACTCAAGTTCACTTCCTGCCAGTCAGGCCATGTCAGTCATTCCAGTCATTCCACAGCACACGGCGGTTGGAACTCTGCAATGAACGGGGCCATCGGGGCCCCACCCTGCCTTCCATTGGGAAAAGCACCGAGGCCAAAGGTTGGATCACAGCATCTTGGAGGTCAAAAATCATGGGCTCCAATCCTGACCGGATGTGACTGGACGTAAAGGAACGCCGCTGTACAAAAAAGGGGTCCCCTGCAATGAGAAAATTACAAAAGTCACAAAAAGAAGACTCAGCCTTTGCAATGAACTCACTGATGATCGGAAAAAAGACAACACGGCAAGAGGTTCCATTCATTGGATATACGGATATACCGATATATACCCATTGAATCATTTTGGGTGCTTGCAACCTGGGCCCCAATGTCTGGGAAACCATCGCGTTTCAGGCCATGTTTGGACATATGGTTCCCCACATGGATCAAATGTGCGTGCCCCACAATAGGCTGGTTGACCACCGACCAGCGCCCCTTCTTTTGGAGGCACTACTCCTATCCCTATCCATCTTGTGGACGTAAAAATCATGTTAATTCCCATATTTTTCCAAGTGGCCAATCTCATTCAGGATGATGCCTGGTCAAACAACGGAGCTTGAGCTTTTTAGAACCCAAAAAATGGAGGAAAATCCATAGATGTTGGCCCTATTGCGGAGTGCACAGGGGGTGAAAGCTAGAAAGTCAAAACGCGGAGTCGCTGCTATCTTTTTGCTGCAAAACGTTTGGGCCAAACTACGGCCGGTATGTGAAGTGTGAAACACTATGGCAAAAACATGCAACCACCATTAACAACCGACATGTAGCACTCACATCCCTAAAAGAGTATGTTGCTACTTCTGTGCTTGTCGGTTGACGGCGAATTTCTCTTTACGGCGCTGCCGCTGCTCTTTCCTCAGGCGCTGCCTGTGAGCTTCCAAGGCTGCTTCCTTGGGAGTCTCCTTAAGAGACAGTCGCTGGCTCTGACAGAACTCCTCCCACAAGAGGTTTCTCATGCTCTTGGTTAATCCATCAGCATATTGTCGATGGGTTGGTACCCATTTGAGCACGAACATGTCCTGTTCCAGAAAGTCACGAGCTACCATCAGGTCTAACATCGTTTGTCGTTCTGCTGGGATCTGACCTGTGGTCTGCAAGTGATCATACAGGCTTTTCGCATCTGTAACGACATACCCTTTTACTTTCAACTCCTTCCGCCAATCGGCACTGAGCCTGAATGGTCCGTCCCAGAGCATCTGGAGTAAAAGGCGATTGTACAGGTGCCTGTCAATGGCGACGCTGAGTGATGCTGATTCAGCGGCCATACTTGATCTCACCACCCTTGTAGACTTCGTGGTGTTGAAGTCGATTGCGATGGCAGGGCGCGGCCCGTGAAGTGCATCTTCTGAAGTCATGAAGTGCACATTGCCAACTTGGGATTTTCCATCCTTTTCCTTTCCCAAGCTTGCATCGAAGTAACTGACCATGCATGGTCGTTCTCCGTTCTTAAGATCCAACTTTGGATACTTGAGGCTTGCTCGGCCGCTAGCCGCCTCATTCAGGATTTTCTGGTGTAGCTTCACCGCATCCTGAAAGTCCTGGTATGTAGCTCCTGATACCCTTTGAGCCAACTTGCTGATTTCATACAGCACATGTGGCATCACTTGCTGAGCGGGCCATCGAAGCCGCATGACCAGTTGCCGATATTTAGTCAAGTCTTCGGGGCTCAACATTATGTCGGCTGACTGTTTGATCATTTCTGGCACCTTGATCTCCTCGATGTATGTTCTCATGGAATCGATCAGGACGTCTCCATCCATCTTCATTTCTACACCGAGAAAAGTCATGGGAATTTGTTGCCATGCCTTTATGTTGAAGATCCCGTTGATCTGTTCTTTGAGCGCTTTGAATCTGGGATCGTCGGCTGCTCCCATCAACAGGCCGTCATCCACGTGTAGGCATAATATCGCCCACGTTCCAGTTGAGTCGGCCGCAGCAAAAGTTGCTTTTGCGATGCTCAACTCCTGTAGTGGTGTTTTGGCCAAACTCTTGATGGCTTTCAAATACCACAACCTTGGTGCTTCCGTAAGCCCGTAGGCACTTTTCAGAATCTGTAGGAGTTCACCTCCTGAGATCGTGCCCATACCCTCCGTCGTGGGTAGTCCTTCCTGAGGTGCCCGGACGAAAATACGTCGTTCTGTAGCTTCCCCAGAAAGAAATGCCGTGGTGATATCGAACGCCCATGTCGTCCATCCCCTTGCTTGGGAGATCCCTTTTGCCATCCTTGTTGCCACAGGGGATGTGGTAGGTGCGTCCGTTCGAAACTGTCCAAGTCCTGGGTCCCGATGTCCAGGTACCACAAGACGACTCTTGGCTATTAGTGGTAGGGCTGCGCTCTGCGCTTTGTTTACCCTCACCATTCGGAGTGGTGCCTTGAAGACCTGATGTTTTGGTACTGTCTTTTCTTCTTCTCGAGTGACCTTTCTGACAACCTTGTTGTCAATCCACTGTTGCCACTCCTTTCTGTCTGACTCTCGGAAGGCAGCTTGCTCTTCCTGGTTAAACCATTTAGGATCCAACTCCTTCCCATTCTGGCGCAGCCTGAGCAACATAACTTCTTGGACCAAAATGTCCTTGATTTCTTCTGTCCATAGCGTCTCAAAGGAACACCGCTCTTGTTCCGTCAGGAACGCCTTGTAAATTCCGGTCGGCAGTTCTATGTACGTGGCATGTAACTTGCCGGCAGCCTTGCTGTTGCGAATCAGCATGGTCATGCCTCTCCAGTAGAATCCGGCTTTTCTCCTGGGATTCTTCCTGACATCTTGCTCGTTTTCCTCTACCACGTATGCATCCTTGGGATCTTCTCCTATCAAGATTGATAATCTCGATCTACTCACCAGTTTGGGTGGTCTCATGAGCTTCTTTCTTGGCTGCCTGTGTATGCGCGCCGCGCTGACTGGCAAACCTGTCAACTTCCTCAGAACTTCCAGCTCATATCTTGACACCCATTCATTGGATGGTCCTCCTTCACTGGCGGCAGCCATTGCTTGAACAATCCAGGATGCATTGATTCTCTGTCTCTTATTGGGCAGCGTCTCTTCTTCCGCAGCCATTCTTTTCTTGATGCTCAGTGGTACATCATCCATGAGAAACCTTCTACGTCTCTCTTCACCAAGCTGATCCCATTCCTGCCGCGCTGCTTCTTGGACACTGTCCAGATCGTGATCCTCGGGCACCGGTACTTCATGAGGTTCCACCTCCATTCTTCCTGGTGCTTCCGTGTCGTCCAAGATGCTTGGTTCGTATGATATGCTCCTTGCTGCTTCTTCGTTCTTTTCCACTTCTTCGGTCTCCTCGTCAGGCGCTGCCTGTGCTGGCTCACCCGGTTCCTCTCTCATCGGCTCGGCCGTCGCAGCTTTCTTGGAGTCTCCTTTTCTTCCAGGCTCTGCCTGTTTTCTCTTCCGGGGTGCGACCCGAGGATGCAGCCCTCCTTGCTTCAGCAATCTGCTGACTGCCTTTGATCCTCTCAACATCTTCCTGGCTGCTTTTCTTTCTTCAGTGTCCGGCGCTGCCGGTTTTCTCCTTCTTGGGCGTCGTGGTGGAGGTTTTGAAGATCGCAGGTCTTGGTATGTGTTGCTTCGCATGGGGTCACGCAACACACCTTGCAATTCCACCACTTCCTCTCGGACAGGCTCGTTTAGAGCCAGCTCGTCTTTGGTTCCCAGTCGGAGGTTCTCCTCTGAAACCAGGAGAAGCCTTCCTCGCCATGATATGAAATATCTTTTTGTGGCCTCCTTCACCAGCACTGTCGCTGGCCCTCGCCATGTGCCACCTGGTTTATACCTTGCGCGCTGCGTAGGTACCCAGAAGTATACCTGACAGCCAGGCACAAAGGGCCCCTGAGAAACCGCTGGTTTCCTCAAGATTGCCCTTCGCATCTTGTCCTGGACGTCTTGCCGGACCAGTGCCACTCTGGCGGTGATGCGCATTCTGTGCGCTCTTGCTGCTTCTGTCTCGGTGTCGAGACTCTCCAGATAGCTCAATCCTGGGTTCTCTTCCGCCAGGCTTGGCCATCGGCACTCACTGCCGAAGACTCGCTGGTTGGGAGTAAACCC
Source organism: Cladocopium goreaui (assembly GCA_947184155.2). Classification (NCBI taxonomy): domain Eukaryota; class Dinophyceae; order Suessiales; family Symbiodiniaceae; genus Cladocopium; species Cladocopium goreaui. Next base: position 207,470 of record CAMXCT020003391.1, on the reverse strand, counting down.
GTCCCGAGTCACTGTTGCATTTTTGGCCATACACGCGCACGAGAGGGCTTCCTTCATCTGACGATATCCCTCTATCCCGTGCTCGTCCACTATGGCTTGTAATGCCTGACCCAACAGGCCTCCGTGTCTCTCGGCGACACCGAGCTGCCATGGAGAGTGCGCGCCCGTTACCCTTGAGCTGATGCTGAACTGCTCCAGAAGAGCCACAAACGCGCCTTCGAACTCTCCACCCTGATCGTGCACAAAGCACTGTGGTGTGCCGTACGGCATGATCCATTTTCTCAGGATCTTTGATGCGATGTAGTCTGACCTTCTGGTCTTGATCATGTGGGCATCATGTTTGCCGCTCCCCGTGTCTAGAAGACTAAGGGCAGCATATTTCTTGCCCCTCGCATCCCATGCGTACTTCACATCAATCTGCACAGTCCTGTTGAAACCAAAGGGTCTCGTGCTCGCAGTCGCTGCCTGCGGATGGCGTGGTGCCCTGCGAGCTTCGCAGACTGAGCACTTCCACTTCTTTGCATACCTGACTGCATCTGCATTTGCGCCGCTGAGCTTCAGCATGCGCAGCAGAGTCGAGGTAGACGGATGTCCGAGCTGTCTATGTGCAAATTCGACAGCCTTCCTGACTTCTGCATTGACCGGATGCCTTTCCTCATCTTCCAAGTGTTCTTCGGCATCTGGGTCGTGTTCTGGAAACCTTTCTTCCTCTTTATACTCTCGTTCAAACTCCTTTTCCAGCTCGTCCTCAATGTCTTCTTCTTCATCCACGGCCTCTTGACCATCCATGATTTCTGGGACCTCGTCTTCTTCTTCTCCAGCCATGTACACTTGGGACGGCTGGCTCAGTCGCTTCTCAAATCCCTTTAGCAGGGCCTTGCACAGCGGTTTGGCATATCCCCCAGCCCAAGATGAAACACTCATCCAGTGACCATCTGGGTGGCGGAACCCACCTTCGATGGGATGATGCTCATGTGTCCCATCGCACTGTGCCTTCTGGATGTATTCGAGGGCCACGGGGTCACCTCTCATCCTAGTTCTCTTCCTCATCGGGACTCCTGAGATTGGATGTCTCAATCCCAGCATGCACTGATCAAAGTCTATCTGAGCTGTGCCACTGAACGCCTCTTCAATCTCTGGTGTGCGCCATGCGCCAGACAACTGCGGGTTCTCTCCGATCACTATCCTTCCCCTGCGGCGCTGCCACAAGGTGACCTCCTTCACAAACTTCAGGAGTGTCCGGCGGGCCTTGATTCTCCGCAACTGGAGTGCCCGTCTTTGCAATGCAGTTCTTCCATTGGCATTCTGAAGAATGCTCCAGGGGCCACAAGGCCACGCAATGGCGATGGCATCGGGATCGATCTCTTCCAGATACTTGAATGCCCGATCTCGGTCACACTTGTGTTCCAAGTTCCAACCACTGTCCAAGGTGATCGGCTCATATGTGCTCCATCCGCCTTCACATGCCAGCTTCGTGAGCATGCACGTCCATGTGAAGATCTCTACCAATCGCCATGGACCAGGCTTGCGCGGCGCTGCCACACTTGATCTCCTTGATTTCCTGGTCGTAGCTTCGGTTTCAGCAGCATCCGAAACCTTCTGAGTAGCGTCCAGGAGCCTCCTGCGCTGTCCCTTGTTGAGGATCTCGGTTTCGCCAGGCAGATCCGAGGCCAGGATCTCAGAGTAGTCCCGCTCCTCATCTGAGCTCTCAGACTCCGTGCTCTGCACATCCGGCCCACTGCCATGGCTTGTTTCTGATTCTCCTTCGCTGAAGGATCCATCACTTGGTTCATCTTCTCGAGGTGGCGCTGCCACATTGATCAACGCTTCTTGCGGAATGAAGTCCAGGCATGAGATCGCCTCATCTTCCAGGTGGCTCTGCCACAATGCAAATTCTTCCGTTTCGTCGGGTGATTCCTCCTTTGGCACTACAGCAGTAGTAGAAGAGCTGTCCGATTCCTCTTCTAGTGCAGCTTGCAACAATGCCAGGCTGAATGGATCTTTGATCAACCTTTCCTTCAACTGCTCCAGTTGCGGCGTCTGCCATGCTTCTTTGGGTGCCTCTCCCAAAATCTTCAACACCGGATGTCTTGTTTCGGAGAGTTGCGTCTGGCTGGAATGCCCCGCAACCACAGTTTGGCCAGAGCCGAAGTTCATCTCAACACCCCACCGGGCCATTTCACTCGGTCCGACTAAGGCCGGACATTGGGCCACACGGTGATCTGTCCTGGTGTTGGCGACCTCTGCAAGCCGTAGCCAACTAGGCTGTTGGCTTTCGCCCAGCACCACTGGATACACGAAAGCCCTTGTCGACATCACTGGCTCACCTGCTCCGAATCTGAACACTTCTGTGTGCTCAACCTCAAAGAAGTGCAATCCACGCTTCCTGAGGTGATCTTGAAAGGTCTCGTGCCACTGTGATCCGGCTACTGCCGTCCTGCACCCTGTGTCTAGAATGACATGCATGGCGCCGCCATTAATCATCCAGACCTCCGGATCTGCGACCAGTGCCCCATGTTCCATTGAGTAGTACAGCACCTTTTTGAGGCCGCATTTCTTGCATGTCGCCCAATGGGCTGATGAGTTTGCTCCCCACCGAAGATGATTCATCTCATGAGGACATGCATCCTGATTGTGATCCGGGATATCAGAGGCTTCTGAGAGACGGACGCGGCCGTTCTTATCCAAGCTGTTCTCATACAGCTGCTGTCTGAATTGCTTCAGTCTTTTCTTTCTGACGGCCTCCGGGATCTTTTCTTCTTCCTTCGGGGCCGGTGGATGCATCGAGCTGGATGCTGCGGCTGATGCTGAGGACGCTGCCTCTTTTGGCCTTGCCTTTGGCCTCGGCTGGCTCGAGTATCCTGACCGTTTGTCCGGTCGGGCCAGCTTGTCTTGTTCTTCTTCTCGTGGGACGTTGTCTGCCGCAAACAGCTCCGCATCTTTCCGCAATGCCTTGTAGAGGCTTTTCTTCTCCTCCCTCGAGAGGTGCGGCAAGATCCTGAGGATCTCCTGTGGATTCAAATCCACTTCCATGGGCTTTAAACCATCACAGTTCCTTTTATCCGGCGCAGCCGAGAACTGTCTTGCCTCTTCCTCCCTTGCCGACTTATACTCCTTCTTTCTCAGACGAGTCTTCATGCTTTCCTCTGTTTCCTCTTCGATGAGGGCTTCCAGCACCGTCTTGAGTGCCATTCGGTACTTCTTGGTTTTCTCATTGGACTGACGCGGCTCCACCTGTCGTCCAGCTGAGAACCCAAGATAGTTTTCCGGGGCGTGTCCATCGTCATCTTCTTCAGACTCCTCAGTATCGTAGTTCTGGAGGAGATCCCATCCATCCACACTGTTAACCGGAAATGTCCAGTTGACTCGGTGGACTCTTGTTCCGCCACTGCCCTCACTCTTGCGATCAGCCGGATCCCCTTCTTGGCTGGTGGTGTAGTGCGTACCACCTTGACTGGCGCTGCCAGTAGACCTGGGCGGATCCTTACCACTGATCACATTGGGGCATACGGCGTCACCATGCCAGTGACCGTACTGCTTGCATGAAGCACACTGGCTGTTCTTCTTCCGATCTTCGGCCTTACGGCGATCGGGTTGCTTGCCCTTTCCTTGGCCTTTGGACTTGGCTTGATGATATCCTCGGCCCTTTCTGCTGTCCGCTGTTTTGGACTTTGCACGCCATCCAGCGGCGTAGGCTTCCTTCAGGGCCTCCTCGTCGTACTCTTCATCATCCCAATCCTCTTCTTCGTCATAGTCCTCCGGCTCTTCGTTCTCTTCAGCGAGCATCGCTTCTTGTTCCAGATCCTCGTTGTCCGCATCTTCCTCATCTTCGTCTTCATATTCATAGCGATCGTCTTGTTCATTGGGCTCAACTGGCTCTGCCAGATGTGAGGAGTGATGCGATGCCCTGTGAGGTCTGGTGCGGTCTGATCTTCGCACGAAGTTCTTCTTCTTGGTCGCGCTGCGACCTTGGTTATCGGTGAGCTTGTAGGGTCTCTCTCCCGATGGTTTCTTCTCATCCAGATGGATGTTCTGACATCGAAACCTGAGGACCTTTTCTATTTCGGCTGAGTTGTAAACCCCGCCCGCGCTGTAGAAAATGTCCATCCTCTCACGCTTGGTGAGGGCTGCACGAGAGAGCAACCTCTGGGCAAACGATTTGTCCGACAGCTTAGTGTCGGGATCTTCCTTGAGATACTCCGAGCGTAATCTCTTGATGGTGCTTATGTAAGCAGCCATGCTTTGACCTGGGGCTCGACGGTAAGCGTTATACGCTTCTTGTCGCTCCTCGAATCTCTCGTCTGCACGAGCACCGAAAGATTCGTCCAGAAGCTTCAACATTCTGTTGAGGCCGCCAGGTTCCTGCATTTCTTGAACCTCCAATTGGTTCAGGATTTGCCTTGGCTCTCCTTGGCACGACAGATAGATCAACATAGCCATTTCGCTGTCCTCAAGGCGATACAGAGCACGCTGTGCTTCGATAATCTTCTTCCAGTCCTTGTAGTGCACTCTGTTTCCTCGGAAAGTTTCAATACGCACTTGGGACAAGCTTGGCTTCGATCTGTCTCCGGGCTTTGCACTCTGTTGCAAGAGCGCCCGGATTTCTGATGTCCGTGCCGTGGATGTTTGATCCGTATCATCTTCTGGATCATCATCTCCTGGAGGGTCGCCGCCCCCGCCTCGCACGGCACGCTCCACCCTGGGGCGCTGCCCACGCTCCGGTCGCCGCCGGTTCTCGGGTGGTCGCTGCCTTTCATCCACCGGTCGCGGCCGGTCATTGGCAGGCCTCTCCTCTCTTCTTGGTCTTGGAGGTGGCCTTTCTTGCCTTCTTCTCGGTTCCGATCGGTCCGTCACCGATATTGTGGGGTCGCTGGTCCGTCGGGACTCCTCAGCTTGCTCTTGTTCTCCTTCACCTTCATCTGAATAGTATGACTCGTAGGTGTAGGACCCTTCTGAGTCTTCTCCACCATCGTCGCCATCATCTCCAGGTGGAGGAGGAGCTGCCTTCTGCTTCTTGGCCGGTTGGGCCTCCCTCTTCGGGGCTTTGTTGCTCTTCTTTCCACTTGATGTCGGAGGTGGCGGCGCTGCCGGCTCCTCATCCTTCGGCTTTAGCCGCTGCTCCCGCTGCCTTGCGAGATCAGCAACTTCTTTGCCGCAGGCCTTGCAGCCGAACTCACCTTGAGGCAATGCCCTTCTGCATCTGCCACATACCAAATCTCCATCCCTCGGATACACTGTCCATTCCTTTGGCACGGGACGGGATGCACTGGCCTCTGCCTTCTTGGGTGGCTCTGCCTCCCTCCTCACTGGCCTTGATGGCCCCGGAGTCGCAGCTCCTTCCACTGGCCTCTTCTTAGCTTCCGGCTTGTTAAGGGGTTTCGGCAACGGCGGTTTTGGTGGCTCTGGTGGCTTGCGTGGTTCCGGCGCATCCGGCTCCTTCGGACGGTTCCTTCCTTGCCATTCTTCCCATTCCTCGTCATGCCACTGGCTGCCATCCCAAAAGTACCATTCACCTCCCTCAGAGGGGTACCATCCGGGCTGGTAGGTCTCCTCACGAGCCTCTCGGTCCTTCCGGATGGCGGTGTCCACAGCCTTACGGACAATGTCTTCGACATCTCTTGCTGTGTACTTGCCCTTGCCTTTGCTCTTGCTTCGGCTCTTATTTCCTTTGCCCTTGCTATGGCTTCGGCTCTTACTGCCTTTGCCTTTCTCCCCTTTCTTTCCTTTCTGCGAGCCCGATCGTTCCTGTCCTTTGGACCCCTTATCCTTATTCTTCCCCTTTCGCCGTGGGGATCTTCCTCGGTGTGAGGCGCTGCCTCTTTCTCGGTCTGGGCTCTCGGCCTCTCTAGACCGTGGCTCGTCCTTGCGTTCCCGAGCCTCTCTGCAGTGGCTGTCACTGCTATTTTCTTCTGACCAGTCTGCCTCGGAGACCGGTGGCGGCGCAGCCGCTTCTGAGGTCGCTGCCTCTTCACGTGGCCCTGCCACTGGGGCATCCGCCCCTGTTGACGGCGCAGCCGCTTCCCCTGTCATGGAGCGCAAGCTCCGCTACCAATGCGGAGTGCACAGGGGGTGAAAGCTAGAAAGTCAAAACGCGGAGTCGCTGCTATCTTTTTGCTGCAAAACGTTTGGGCCAAACTACGGCCGGTATGTGAAGTGTGAAACACTATGGCAAAAACATGCAACCACCATTAACAACCGACATGTAGCACTCACACCTATATCCAGTTCATGTGCTGGAAAATCACCAGCCAAGGATTTGGATGAAACAACTCTCCAAGCTGCCATAGTTGTTCATGGAATTGGGCCGTCGGGCCGGCAATTTGGAGCCATAGAAGTGCCGGATCCTTGGCTGCATGATATGCCGTGTGAATCTGTGTGACATGTTGACCACTACAAAGTGCTCGATCTAGGCATGATCTCACAGAAAATACATTCGCAACTTGGATTGGAATTGATCATGGCCAATTTTTTTCCGTAACAACTGCTGTGCGCAGGGATGGGTGCAGAAAATACCAGTATGTTGGTGATTGTGACCTGTGCTTCCTTTCCCGTCTCTATAGAGGTCTCAAGTTCTCAGGTCATCAACCTGCACAAGGCAGGATCTTGTGCAGCTCAAGAGCTCTTCCATCAGCAAAGCGCAAAAGTCCAAAGTGAAAATCGGGAAGCTATAGACCTGAGCTGTCCCTAGCTGTCCCAAGTTGGCCCATGTTGGCCCAAGCTTCCTTGCCCCTTGCAGGCTGGAGTTCAGTCGAGTCGTCAGCCAAAAAAACTGACTATCAAATACTATGGCTATGACCTATGACTCAAAATCAGTTCTTCATAGGGGAACCCACGAAATTGGTTGTTTTTGTAGTGTACCATTCAACTTGTGGGTTCAATAATTTCGAGCCACGCCCATACCTAAGAAATGCACTGTATCCATGGTCACCTTTCGACCCAAGAAATCCTTGGGCCCTGCAGCCGAACGGCAAGCTCCGGCACGATCTCTTGGATCAATCCAGAGCCCATCAGCTGCTTCTTCACATCTTCTCTGCTGCCTCTTTGAAAGGACTCAGAGATCAACTTTCACATCCTCCAGGGCAGAAATTGTCCATCAAGTCCATCAAACTTGGGAGAGGGCCCCAAGTTTTTTCTGGTCGAAGATTTTAGGGGGAACGATACCAAATGGGTTACTGAAGCCTCCGAAAAAAATTGCACTCCATCCGACCCCATCCCCTCCTGGGATCAATGGCTTTCTCCAACTCCACACCATTGGTCTTGAAAAACATCGCGTGCTTTGGCCCATAGGACTGGTATTTCACCACAGTGCTCGCATCCTCCTGGCGCCAGTCATATTTTAAGAAATTTTAAGATGGGTCATTAAATGTCCCCATTGAACATCACCCAACCATTAGGTATATGGTCTATAATGGCTACTATAAGGTGATGTCCAATATTCCCAAAATGGGACAGTTACCAACCCCTGTTTAAGAAAACATCTAGACCGAGAGCAGGGATGTCGGACCTCAAAGGCGGTCGCTGCGAGTTGCCAGGGCTTCTCGTCCTTGGGATGCATGGCACCACCCAAAGAACGGTGCAGCTGCCAGAGCAACCACTTCAAATCCTGGGATGCGCTCCCTCCCAAACAAGGCCATTGAAGCCCTGGAATATGGATAGAATATGCTGGGAATATGAATATGAACTGATGTAACTATTCTGAAATCTGGCTCTCAAACAAAAATATTGGTAAGTGAGGCATAAAGTAGGACTCATTCACAATATTCAAAGAGACCCCTGTATACAAAACTGTCCTTGGACCCAAACTTTCTGTCAAGTAGCATGTGACTTGTCACTGTTGTGTACTTTTTCAGGTTTTTGCACCTTGCCATGTTCTTGCCCGATTTCTGTTGGACACCCCTCCATCTTCAGGGCAAAACCAAATCCGTTCCAAGGATCATAACGCCTATCTTGCAGAGCCTGCGGACACACGGTCTCGCAGTTGCCGGGGGTGCTTTGACAGCCATACCCCAACTCATCGCCTGAGGTTTCCAAGTGGGAAGCACAAGCAATGCTATCTGACTCGAGGGGTTCCAAATGTGTAAATGCTAAAGCTGAAATAGGACGTGTGGAGCCTGAAGTTCCAAGCACGGAAGGTCTGAAGAAAGACTACACCTCAATCACCGACTTGTATTACCATTTGAAGTTTGTAAGGGAATTTTGGCCGAAACAAAAAAAACGCGTCTGCTACTGAGGCCAAGTCTCTGTTCTTTTGATTGTCTCCATTGCAGTCGCAAAAGCCGGAGTTCCCCAAAGGCACGTTTTCGCTGCAAAGCCTATCCCTGTCTGGTTCTCTTTCTCCATGCGTGGCATTGCAATTCGCAGTCTGTCGCCACATACAAGCAATGCGACCTGGGTTTCCGCCAGACTTGGCAGTAGCGGGAAAATGGTTAGTACATGAGTAAAAAGTCACTGATTATATTATATCCCACTACAGTATCCGACTTGCAAGCGTGTTTATCCGTTCATCCCAGTTGCTTGCTATCTATCTCTATTTCTATCTCTATCTCTCTCTCTCTCTCTATCTATCTATCTATCTATTTATCTATCTATATTTATGTGTTATTCAGTGATTCATTTATATGTTTATTACTATTTGATCCAATCTTATCTGATCTCATCGTATTATTTCATATCATCTTATATCTTCTTATCTCATTTTATATCATTTTATATCATCTTATATCCTTTTGTATCATCTTATATCATCTTATCTTGTCCTAGTAAATCAATTCCAAACAATTCTAACTTAATCTTATCTAATCGGAATTGCTTATCTATCTATCTCATCAGTGTTATCTAACTTATCTGTCTAACCTATTTTATTTATATCATCTATCTACTCCAATCCACTCTAATATCATCTCACCAAATCTAATCTCAATATGTATCTGTATATACTATATACAGTTATGTATATGATATTATTTCATACCATAACATATCACATCACCTCACATCACCCCACATCAAATTACATTACATTGTACTTTCCTATACTATACTATACTTTACTAAACTATACTATACTAAAAATATAATTGTAATCGCAATTATAAGTGCAATTACCCTTATATTTAAAAAATGGAATAAATATAATTATAAGTATATCATATCAAATCAAATTATATCATGTCATATTAAACTATACTATATCATACCATATTATATACATTAAATTATTTTTATTTTATATTGTACATTATAATATATATTATATCAAAGTATATTATTATAGATTATATTGTATAATATATTATATTATATTATTTTATATTATGTTATATATATATATATATTAAATAAATTAAATTGTATTAAACTATATTACAAAAATATTATTTTACATTATATACAATATTTCAAATTATAATATATCATATTATATTATTATACTAAACTATGTTATATTATATTTTATTTATTTTATTTTATTATACTATATTATATTATATTTTATTTTATTTTATATTTCATTATATTATATTATATGATATAAAATTATATTTCATTATATTATATTATATTATACTACATTTCATTATTATATTATAGTATATTATATTGTATATTAAAAATATATTATTATATATTATATTATGTTATATTATATTGTATTATATTATATTATATTATATTACATTATATATTATATTGTACTACATTTCATTATTATATTAGAGTATATTATATTATATTATTTTATATTGTATTATTTGATATTATAGTTTATTATATGAAAATTAATATTATATTATATTATTTTATATATTATATTATATTATATTATATTATATTTTTTATATTATATGGAATTAAATAATATTATACTATATTAAATTGGATTACATTATATTATATTGTATTATATGTTGTTATGTTATGTTATACAATATTATGTTATGTTATGCTATATTAAATTATATTATCTTATATTATATTATATTATATTGTATTATATTATATTAAAACATATCATACTATATTATGTCTTATTATATTATATTATATTATATTGTATTTTATTTATATTATATTTTATTTTATTTTATTATCATTTTTTCAATATTATATTTTACATTTATATATATATACCTTATTTTAATATATGTATATATAACAGTTTCCTACAAACAAATTCAGGGATCATAACAGCACAAAACAAGGACAAAACGTTCCGTGTTCTGCTCACAGGGACCACCACTGGCGGCTTCCTGTAGCCGCGCCAGGAGTTTGCTGCTGGCCTCCCGGACATGATCACTCTTGTCCTCGTCCGGTGGTTTGACGTAAAGACTCCTTGGTGGTTTTAAATGGAGCAGATGGGCTCATGGATGTTCATGGATGTTGGCTGCCTATGATGATCGTCATTTAGACGTCCAAGTGCATCAACATTTGGTCACACCCCAAACATCAGCACCAAGCTGAGGTACTTGAGCTGTCCGACAAAACGAATGCTGGGCAAGCTCTGCGGCCAAGTCTTTCCAAAGACCAAAATTGCACGATGATGTTTCCCTCGCAGCCACAGGCGCTGGGCATGGCTTAGTGCGAGGGAACTGACCCATCCCAGGATCCAAGCCTTGTAAATTCGTTCATCTCAAAAATGTTAAGAGTGCTTCAACCTGTACAAAATGTTGACATATTGGGTACGAAGCAGTCTCAATATTTTTTGGTGGTTCAGTCTCTCATCCATGCGAGTTGGTCTTAGTTACCTTGAGTACTAACGGAAAATCATAGATCTTTTGAAACATCTTGGATGAACCAAAATCATCCGTACACCTAATTTTGAAATACAACAGGAATGAAAATACAACACAAAAACTACATTACTGGTGACTTCAGATGTTCAGCCGAAAAATATTGCTCTGACATGCCAGAACCGGCACCAAAAAAAAAAAGTATCCCGGCAAGAGACCCCAAATAGTGTGGGGGAGTGAGAGAATAATGTATGATAATGTGGATGATGATGATGATGATGATGAGGGCAATGAGGATGATAATGATCATAATGATGATGATGATGATGATGGTGATGGTGATGATGATGGAGATGATGATGCTGATGATGATGATGATGATAATGATGATGATGATGATAATGATGATAATGATAATGATAATGATAAGGATGAAGAGACTCAAATTGCGGAAGATGAAGTGGAGGATGATAAGGTGGAAGATGATGATGCGGAGAAGGGGGAAGATGATTATGCTGAGGGGGAACATGACGATGATGATGATGATGCTGCTGATGATGATGATGATGATGATGACGAGGATGATGAGGATGAGGATGAGGATGAGGGTGAGGGTGAGGATGATCATGATCATGATCGGCCCACAACCTAGGACCACACTTCGCGCGAGCATGCGCAGTTGAAACGCATGTGAAGATTTCACAAGAACCACTTTATACATAAATTCACTGGAAAAATGCCGCGGCCCAGATTGAGCCCAGAACGCAGACACACACTTTGTGCGAGCCTGCGCAGTCGAAACGCATGTCAACATGTCACAAGAGACAGCAGAAGAGCCACTTTATACAGAAATTTACAGGAAAAATGCCGCGGCCCAGATTGAGCCAGAACGCGGACACACATTTGGCGCGAGCCTCTGCAGTCGAAATTCATTTCAACATTTCACAAGAGACATCAGTCAGAAGAGCCACTTTTTACAGAAATTTGCAGGAAAAATGCCGCGGCCCAGATTGGGCCCAGAACGCGGGCACACGCTTTGTGCGAGCCTGCACAGTCGAAACGCATGTCAAGACTTTATACGGAAATTTACAGGCAAAATGCCTCAGACCAAAACCGCGCCGCAGACTTTGCGCGAGCCCGCGCAGTCCAAACGCATGTCCACATTTCAGAAGAGACAGCAGAAGAGCCACTTTATACGGAAATTTACAGGTAAAATGCCGCAGGCCAAAACCACGCCGCAGACTTTGTGCGAGCCTGCGCAGTCGACACACATGTCAAGATTTCACAAGAGCCACTTTATGCGGAAATTTACAGGTAAAGTGCTGCAGACCAAAATGAGCCCAGAACGCAGACGAACACTTTGTGCGAGCCTGCGCAGTCGAAACGCGTGTCAAGATTTCACAAGAGCCACTTTATACGGAAATTTACAGATAAAATGCCACAGACCAGAGTGAGCACCCTGATCAAGCACCGGCCTTTACACCTACCGTAAGAATCCCTCAGTGTGGACACACTGTTTGGGGAACAATTACTGAACATGACTGAAAATTATGAAGTGATCTCAACTCTTTTTTGGAATATATATGTATATAGCCGTTCACCAATATTTTAAGATTTGTTCAGCAAATAATTGATATCAACTCATTGGTTCATGATTTATTTTCAGGAAGCAGTTGGAACTAAAAGTACGCATATGTTCAATAATTGTATAAGCTCTTCATGATTTAACCTGTGGTAAACCCAGTGCCATAGAAAAAAAAAACTACCATTTGGGGATAGCTGAAATCCAACCCGTTTATGGTTATAGTCATAGTCAATTATATTAGGGACGGTTTGTGGCATTGGGTTTTTCACATTAATTGGAAAATCCCACATTTAGTTCGATGCTTTTCCCAGCTTGTCAACCTCCATTTAGTGCGGGGAATTCCCAACTAGCCAGATGACCGAAGGATAACTGAAAAACTTCCAGAAGTTTGATGTTCCCATTAAAACATCTTAAAAACCAGTGGAGGCTTCTAGAGGATTTTCATGGATTTTCGCAGCCCTAAACCTCCATTCTTGGAGTACCACCAGATCCACCAGCATCAGCTCCAGCGGCTCCAGCCCAGTGGCGGAACGCCGTTGGCGCTGTACTGGGTGCCGCCAGGTCGATCTTGAGCCTCCAGGGGCCCGTCGCGCCACCCGTTAGGCACGAACTGCTCCACCTGGGTGAATGGCCAATCATGTGGTGGTTGGATGATAGACAGCAAAATGAGGGATGAGGCTAATCTTGACCCATACGTATGTCCAAAAAGTGGAGTGTTTGATTCGGGAACTGGGGTTTCGCCCCTCAGTTTTTCCTCAAACAATATATTTGTTATTATTGACAATATTGACATCCTGGTTGAGGGGAGGTCTCCAGTAGATTCATGTATAGCAAGCACAGCCCGAGCCACAAGGGGCTGGAGTCCTTGTGCTCTCGAAGCCGCAGTCGACGCTTCTTGCCTTTAGAAAGACCCAAAGAGCCCATGACGGAAATTTAGAACCCACAGGGTTTCAAAACCATGATTGTTGTTCCGTCATGGTACACTGTTGATGCATGTTCATGCCTACGCCCAGAAAACCGTATGAGTAAAACGCAGGTCTTCAGTAATTCAACATTCTGAGGATGTTACGTTGAAGATGATGTGTTGTTACGTTGACGCTGTTACGTTGAAGATGCTACGGTGATGATTTGGGTGGTGGGGAGCTGTTAACGTTCCTAGTAACACGTCAATGTTGTTGCGTTGAAGATGTTATGTAGTTGAAGATGTTACGGTGATGATTGGGGTAGGTGGGGTGGGTGTGGGCGGTGGGGAGCTGTTAACGTTCTAGTAACACGTCATGTTGGTGCGTTGAAGATGTTATGAGTTGAAGATGTTACGGTGATGATAGGTGGTGGTGTGTGGTGGGAGCTGGTTCCTAGTAACACGTCAATGTGTGCGTGAGATGCGGTGATGATTGGGGTAGATGTTATTCCTAGTAACACGTCAGTGTTGGTGCGTAGAAGATGTTATGGAGTTGAAGATGTTACGGTGATGATTGGGGTAGGTGGGGGTGGGTGGGTGGTGGGGAGCTGTTAAAGTTCCTAGTAACACGTCAATGTTGTTGTGTTGAAGATGTTATCTAGTTGAAGATGTTACGGTGATGATTGGGGTAGGTGGGGGCGGGTGGGTGGTGGGGAGCTGTTAAAGTTCCTAGTAACACGTCAATGTTGTTGCGTTGAAGATGTTATGTAGTTGAAGATGTTACGGTGATGATTGGGGTAGGTGGGGGTGGGTGGGCGGTGGGGCTGTTAACGTTCCTAGTAACACGTCAATGTTGCTGCGTTGAAGATGTTATTGCGTTGAAGATGTTATGGCGATGATTGGTTGGGTCGGGGGTTGAGACGCCAACGATGTTACGTTGATGATGTTACGACCAAGCTTGGAGCAGGTGTAAAGCATTCATTCCAAAGCAACTCAAAAGTGAGTCAGGTCTGCTTAAATTGTACATGGGTGCGTACCAGTGGCGCTATATCAATGGGCGATGTTGAACCGCCTTCCCAAAAAAGGAAGCAGAAAGGAGATCCAGTGGCTGCTTGTGTATGATGTCATTCGAAATGACCCAGTTTGGTACAACATATGCACGGTACCACAACGACAAACAAAAAAAAATATAGAAACCGAGCTATATAACTGACTACTGAAGTCGGCAAAATTGATTTTTTGTTGAGAAACTCCCACGCAGGCCACGGTTTCTGTTTGAGATCCAAATAGCTTTGCAAATGAAATGCAGAAAAATGCCAAAAATTTGGTTTTTGATTTGAGCCTTTCTGCTATCTAAATTGTCTCAAAACTTAGGTAAAACGTATTTTTTTCTCAAAACATCACCCAATTTCGAACAATTTTGGAACATGTTGACATTGGACAGTCCACGCCTGCCACAGGAAATGCACTTCAATTGGGACAGCCAAGTTGAAAAACGTATTAAAAAAATTATCATACGGAAAACGGGGTGACGGGATGTTCATGTAACAGAAAAATACACCGCCTCACAGAATTCTCTATTTCCAAACATGTCAAATATAATCCTTGCATCGCCATAGCTTCCAAGGCACTCAAACTCTGTCGGGCCTCATAGAGGTGGCCCAATTTCACCACATAGGAAGGCAAATCTGATCGAAGTGCAGAGACCTCTCGGCCTTAGATCGGAGATGGGTTCAGCTGCCTTGAAAAATGTTGGTCAATTGGGGTAGTCATCCCGGGGATGGGTCAACTTTTTGGAGACTGCAAACAGGATGGCTTAACACCAAAAACAATCGAGAAAGTCTGTGCCTTGCTGGCGCCAGTAATTTTTGAGGCACGCCTACATGATTGTTTGATTTGTTTGAAACATATTCAAATTACAATAGAAAGAGTCAAAACATGTGGGTTCGTGCAAATACAGGCTAATCCGAAATCCCCACAGGTTTCTCATCATTTTCCCTTGCAAAATTGCCTTTATGGTGTATCCCCACATGTTGAAACAAAGCTATTTGAAACCATCGACGAGTTGCAGAGTTGGATTCCCCCAATGGCAGTTTCATCCGTCACTAGCTGTGCTTCTGGAAGTTCTCCCAGGCACAGTGAAAGCAGCAGCCATGCCATCGCCATGGCAACACATGTCAACACCAAGGTGGGAGATTTCTCCCTTCAAGGCTTATATAATCTTACCTGTTGCTAAGTATATACTTGTACCTCAAATTGCCTCACTTATCAAAGAGGTTGTGGCAGTCTCTGTTCTGGCTTGCAGGCGCTTCTTCTTATGACACTGATCAAGCACTAATTCTACGTTCCATCTCCCATGCTTTTGGCCATCAGCCACATGAACCCCAAAGCTGAAAGATCCGTCCTAGATTTGCACCGGCGGTGCCATTTATTGGCTTCTACTGGTGTAGAACATGAACAAGCCCGTCTTCAACGTGTGTACAAATGAAAGAAATACCAGCATGGTTTGTCCTGGGTTTCATACGCCGCGAGTGGTTTTAGTGTTCTGTCAAAGAACAACTATATAATTTGTTCTTAGTCTGCTGGTTCACAACTAGTCGATAAACTTCAAGGATGGAAACCAGGATAGAAATGTTTGCATCAGCTTCCTGAGCTCCATACCTTGGGATTTTCGCTGTTCAGCTTCAGCGCCTGGTCTTTCATGAGGATTCACAGTGTAGTGCTCCAAAAATTTCCAAAGTCCAGGTCATTTAGGTCTCAAATCTTGGGATATAAACATTATAAACATGTATAAAACGGGCTGGAAAAACTCTCAAGTCCTTTTGAGGTGTCGGAATGCTTGATTTCTGAAAAACCCTGGCCTCATTGCAGTCCGTTTCGGCGGATGACCACTGCCGAAGCGTCAAGCGTGCGAAGGCCTAGGGTCGGGCCCAGGGGGTTCATTGGTCGCAGTCTGTGACCTACATGCATCGGCCCTGCTGCTACTTATGGCCACTTATAAATATGTATAAACTCATGGGGGTGTAAAACACGCTAAACTCCTGGTTTCCATGAGTACAGTCATACTCTGTAAAGTGTCAAAATGTGTTACACCGCTACAACCGTTACAACCTCAGTGAACTCCTCCATCAACTAGCGGCTCTCTGAGTCAGCCGCCCGGTTGGAGTGCAAGATGCCCCGCAAGGTCCCGGAGACCTCAAACCATCTCCAAAAAATATGTGTCAGCTGAGATCATCACATACCACAATCCCATGTACATCTACATATACATACACATACACATATACATACACATACACATACATGTACACATACATATATATATATATATGTATGTATGTAAACATCCATCATGTGTGTATATATATATACTACACATACATATAATACATAGACACATACATACATTACATTACGTTACATTACGTTGCATTACATATGGTGTATATAAACAAATATTTGTCTCAGGGAGGTGATCATCAAAAGTACTTTAAAAAAAAAAAAAAAAACACACCACAATCAGAGACAGATCGAGTTTTGTTGACCAGTCATCATTAAGCATCGGGATTTTGCTGGAATGCTGGAAAACTATGGCTTTCTGCCTGAAACTATGGCAACTACTAGCGTGCTGCACAGTGATCTGGAAGAGAATGAGTGATGATGTGGTTATGGGTCAAAACCCTGGTACCCAAGGTACCCTTGGTACCCTTTAATAGCTGTTTACTCCCCCAGTGGGTAATGTCTTAGATAACTTGATCCATCCCGTAGCACCAAGTGCAGTGCTGTGACTTTGCCAGACTCTTCCACTAGCCAAATGGCCTTGGAGAACCACCTGCATTCAGCAAAGAGTACTTTGTACCTGGTATGTCTGATATCATTTTATCATTCTCAAGGTTCAAAAGATTTCAAAAGTCTAGCCAAAAAGGAACTCTTCAATTGTAATATCTATTTATATTATGTATATTATATATACAGATTATACAGTGTGTATATATAGAGAGAGAGAGCTGTAAGGTCATGCCGTATGCGAAGATGTGTGTCTGAATTCTCTGAATCAAAGTTATCCTTGTTTTTTCGCAGCTGAGTGCCAACTTGATCATCCCGAAAACCTGCCAAGTTAAAATATAGAAATGGAAACCCATTAGGATATGTTAGGATCATATGAATCATATGGATTATTTGATTCATCATATGCTTCCAGAATTTCCAAGTCTTCCAAGGCTTATCCGCCTCTCACTTTCTTCAATCTTACCTGCAACAGGCTGCGCGGCTAGTAGCATGTCGCGGTCATGTGAGACAAAGCACAAAAAAAAAACTTCCACTGTGACGGGACCCTTGCAAACACAAATGTGCTTCAAAAGAAAACAAGACTAACCATGACTAACCTACAACTGGTGGTCTACCTAGAAGTCAATTGGGGTTCCCATCTAAACACAGCTTCCCGTGCAGTTCCATGAACCATGCACCTTCTTGAAAGAGTTTGTTGCCAGTATCCTTCGCCTGGCCCATTTGAAACAAAAAAAATTGTCGCGACTGGCTAGAGTCTAGAGAGTGGGTACTCTGAAAATCTGTTGCCATCTGTTGCCCATCGCCTTCATGGGAAAGTCGTGGAATGCGATGAAAATCTGTACTACCTGTACCGTGAGTCTCTACTTCCGTCATTTGTCCCACCTTCTCGGCACCTGCCACGGAGTGCCTCAGAGAAGGTGCAGATTGGATCAAAGCTGGTGATAGACGGTGAATGATGGTGATTAGATGATATTTTTGTGTATGTGATATGTATATATATATATTATGGTAGCAAGTGGTAATGGATGGTACTGAAAAGCACAAACAGCTGCACCATTCCTCAACACCTGAATATATCATCAGAGGTCCGCTCTTGAAGCTCTGTGACATGAAGTGTCTGTTTCAAGGCGTCAAGTTTACACTTTCTGCTTGAGACATCATGCAAGGATCAGGTTGTGACACAGTTTGTCCATGTGTGTCCACTGGTTGGGAACCGTCTCCTTTCACCAGAATCAAAAGCAAACATAGACGCCCTGCATCAACTCATCCCAGACAGCTGATCCAACTCATCCAATGGCGTTCCAACTCCAACTCAGCTCCCACACTCCAGTTTGATGTCTGCAAAGGGCTCCGCAGGTGCCTAACCAGTATGCTGAAGCGTACACCAACAGCACCAATACCCTGAAGGGAAACCGGGAAAAACGTGTGTATAGTCATTGCAATCTCCAAAACAATATACAAACCACATGGGACGCACCGCATTCAGGAAGGCGGTGCAGTCTGTGTAAAACAAGGCAAAACACCATGTAGACGCTACATTTAGAAGTGCTATAGCTGATGCATCAAAGCTACTTTTTCGGCTAGTGAAAATGTGCACAACACCATGTGGACGCAGGTGAAAATCAACCCAGGTGGCATCCCCAACAGCAAAGTTAGTTAGAAAATACGGAAACAATTGCAACCCTGGCGAGGGGCACGACTTAATTTTGAACCAAAAATAAAGGATTTGCGGAACCACCCCCGGAACTTGCGCCGGAAGCTGCACCGAAGCTTATATCTGGGCTGAGACCCGAAAGCTAACGCTGTCTGTTGGGGAATAATATGCATATTATGATACACATAAGTATTAAACATCGTGTGTGTATGTATATATATATGTATATATATATAATTATATATATATATATTTATTTATTATGTGTGT
>CAMXCT020003391.1:181041-183541 GCA_947184155.2 Cladocopium goreaui | reverse complement strand
TGATCTCTCTCACTTTTTCTCTCCCTTTCTATCTTTTTCTCTCTGTTTCTCTATCTTTCTCTGATTATCTACCTACCTACCTACTGATCTATCTGCCTACCTATCTATCTATCTATCTACCTATCTATCTAATCTATCTATCTATCGATCTATCTATCTATCTATCTGTCTATCTATCTATCTATCTATTTATCTATCTATCTATCTATCTATCTATTTATCTATCTATCTATCTATATATCTAATCTATCTATCTATCGATCTATCTATCTATCTATCTATCTATCTGTCTATCTATCTATCTATCTATCTATTTATCTATCTGTCTATCTATCTATCTATCTATCTATCTATATATCTAATCTATCTATCTATCTATCTATTTATCTATCTATCTACCTATCTATCTATCTATCTACCTATCTATCTATCTATCTATCTATCTATCTATCTATCTTCTTATCTATCTATCTATCTATCTATCTATTTATCTATCTATCTGTCTATCTATCTATCTATCTGTCTATCTATCTATCTATCTATCTATCTCTCTCTATCTGTCTATCTATCTATCTATCTATCTATCTGTCTGTCTATCTATCTTTCTATCTTTCTATCCATCTATCTATCTATCTCTGTCTGTCTGTCTGTCTGTCTATCTATCTGTCTATCTGCCAGATTCAAAACGAAGCTCTTCTGCGAGACTTCCTCATTTTTCGAACTTAACAGCATCAAAAACAGACCAATTCTGTGACACTTCTTTTATTTTTCAGCCTAACAACGTCCAAAACCGCAGCAATTCTGCGGACCTCCTCAATGATTGAACTTAACAACGTCAAAAACAAAGCAATTCTGCGAGACTTCCTTCATAAATGGAAAGTTGAGTGCAGCACTGGGAGCCTCGTACCAATGCGTTTTGCGATTTTTCCACTCCACCTGTGTAAAGTACTGCGCCTGCCACGAAAAATTGATGCCAGGTCATACGACGTGCCGCACCTGTCACGCCAAATCATCTCAGCAAACCTGAAGATCTGATGCTCCAAAATGCAACCCCTCTCAGGAAATCAGCGCCCTGACCTCCTAACATCTCTGATGAACATGTCTTTTGTACTGCGCCTGCCACGCGAATTGCATCTTTGAAGATCCTCTTCAAATGTCCCACACCTGCCAGCGTTTTTAGAAATGCCACAAAACCCTCACGTTTTGCTCACTCTTGCCAAGTTGCACAATCCCTTGCGCCTGCCACGCGAAAGCACATCTGAACGTCCAAAAGTGCTCCGTACCCGTCAGTTTTTTTGCACTTTTGACTTCGAAATGTGCTTCGCGCCACAACAGCGTGCACTTTTTCGACATCGCAACTTCCAAAAGTGCTCCGACGCTGAGGTGCTTTGTACATTTTGACTTCCAATGTGCTTCGCGCCACAACAGCGTGCACTTTTTCGACATCTCAACTTCCAAAAGTGGTCCGACGCTGAGGTGCTTTGTACATTTTGACTTCCAATGTGCTTCGCGCCACAACGGCGTGCACTTTTTCGACATCTCAACTTCCAAAAGTGCTCCGAGACCCAGGTTTTCTTTGTACCTTTTCACTTGGAAATGCGCTTCGCGCCACAACGGCGTGCAATTTTTCATCTCTCCTCTGGCCAGCTGACTCCGCACCCGCCGCTTTAGCGAGCCTACTTTTCGACCCTCCGGAGCCACAAATCATTGGAAAAACACAGTAAATCGCGACTTTCCTACCTTTTCGCGCATCTGCATCTTCTTTCTTCTGACTCTTTCTCTTCTACTCTTCTCTCTTCTAATCTTTCTCTTCTCTCTGACCCTTTCCATCTCTGCTTTTCATCTGTCCATATTGTCGGAAGTTTGACTTCTAAACTTCCTTCGATAATATATATATAATATATGCAATACAAAATATTTAATATATAATGCAAATATAAAATATATTATATATAATATATAATATATAATATAAAAGTTAAAAAAAAATAAATATCATAAAAGTATATAATATATATAATATATATATAATATAATATAATATAATAATGTAATAAAATATAATAATATAATATAATATAATATAATATAATATGATATGATATAATAAGATAAAATATAATATAATATAATATAACATAATATAATATAATATAATATAATGGAATATAATATAATATATGTAATATATTATATATAATAAATAATATAATATATATATATATACAATATATGTGATATATAATATAATATATATCAAATATAGTATATACACCAAAAGAAACATGGCGCAAAAAAAAATAGCGACGGTAGATGGCGCAGCCTGGCCGTAAAATCGCTATTTTTGGCAGATGGCGCGACCCCGAATAGCATCGCTATTTTTGGTAAATAGCGATTGCTTTCTTTTTCTTTGGATTCTCACCAAATTTTGCGCCAGGGCTACTGCCGGTGGAGCTGCCATCTTCAAACTCAATGCAGCCATATTTTTGAAGCAAATGTG
>CAMXCT020003391.1:158541-176041 GCA_947184155.2 Cladocopium goreaui | reverse complement strand
TTTCCTAATCGTTTGTTACCAGCCCCAACCACACTGTTTCGGTCAAATGGGACCAATAAAAGATTGCTAATTTATGGCCCTCATTTGTAGTGGTGTATAGTGCTTGTTGGTGGCTGTTTACACTTCCGCGGTGAGAACGGAAGTAAGGCGCTGCAGCAGGGGAAGTTGCGGCTGCTTTTAATCGTACTAGGCTTTAGACAGAATCGAAAACTGGCAGCGGGTTGCTTGCAAAGAATGGTCAAACTCATTTCTGAGCTCCATAGTGCTCAGGAGCTAATACTTATCAACCACGGATCCGATATATTTTGAAAATCTGCTCAGCACCCTGACAGCTACTGAAGCCGCACCGGATGACGGTGGTTAGGAAATGCTACAGCACGAACTCTCGGGTTTTCTGGCATCCTCCTGGCACAAAGCGCTGAAGTATGGTCTAGTCTAGCCATGTCTAGCCTCTAAACAGCAATTCTTGAATGTTATGGCCAGTATGGTCAATGGATGTAAATGGTACAGTGTGCTGTGCGGCATATAGGTCCCCAAACACGGAACTATGAAGCCAACCGGTGGGGGGATTTTTGGGGGGGTTCGAGTTGGCACGGGAACATGGATCCTTCAACTATATTCAACTATGAAATATTGCATCCGTTGCAGGAATTTCTCACGGTCAATGATCACAACTTGGAAGGAATCCAAATCAGGGAAGGTTCAAATCCCAAAATGGAAATCTGGATTCCAGGTGTCAAATATTGTCATCAAATCCTTCAAATGAGATGGATACGGATATATGCGTCAAAATTCCAGAGCCAAGGGCCATAGTCAGTTTTGCAGTGAAACGATGCATGGTTATCATCCCATTTCGTGAGTTCCCAAATGATCCAAACGTTGACCTATCGCCCACACACAAAGTGCCACAAAGCTAACATAGAACCAAATGAGGCTTGGACAAATGATCCGTCTGATTCCTTCTCTTAAAATCTTGCACAAGATACTTTACTAGTTGGTGGTTTCAACCTCTTCTGAAAAATCTAATCAGTTGGGATTATTATTCCCACTATATGGAAAAAAAATGTTCCAAACCACGAACCAGTTTAAGTGTAGCCACCCAAGTTTCCCAGGAAAGGCCTTGTCATCTGGCTGCTCCAGGCTGTCCTGGCCCATGAGAAATGGTGGGCAAACGAGGCCCAAGATGTCGTTTTTCCAAGTGTGGGATAGATGCCTTTTTCTTTTAACATATTGGGGGCTGTATACACATGTATGTATATATATGTGTGTGTGTGCGTGATATATATATATATATATATATATCTCATATATGTGTATGTGTATGTGTATATGTATGGATGGATACGATATAGCTATACGACATACAAGTAGGGTGGGGAAATTCTTTCGAATAAAATGTCTGTCAGCCCAAATGCTGGGAAGGCAATAAAAATTGAAACTCCAAATGAGGTTTTGACCGCAAGCTTTCGATGATGTTCCTTTCCAACCCAGTCTGAAGCGGCAAATAATTATAAGCAGCACATTCTGGTGGATGATGAAGAATCCAATTCTAGTTGAGCGTAACAAACGAAATTCCCGTGCCAATCACTTCTGGCTCCGGTTGTATTTTCCGTCTGGCCGCACCGCAGATTTCTCCCAATTGTGCTTGGAATGTGGCATGCTGGGAGAACATTCCAAGCCCGGCTTGTAATGCTGAAGATGTCACTCATACATATACTTTGGTGTGTTCACTACTGCAAGTTCGACCCTGAAATTTCATGAAATTTCTGTGTTGAAGGCTGTGATCTTCCCTTCGAGTCTCTCTAAGCTCTAAGCTGATCCTGATCTCCTTCTAAGATCTACAATTACGACAAAGATCCTCTACATACTGTAGAGATTGTTTTTTTTTCTCATATACATATATAAATCTACATCTACTATATATCATTGTATATCTATATAATCAATCTAGCCATACGGCTTTTTCATGCTTTTTCGGGGCCCCGCAAAGCCTGGAAATGAAACAAGTATCTTATCATGTCCAAGGCACATAGACTTGGATCGGGTCAAGGGTGCCTGCAACCATGGCATTTCGGTCCATTTTCGCGGTGGGATTTCACTGATTTAATGGTGGAAAATGATGGAACATCATTAGTGTATGAAACTTTTGGATACTTTTGGGTTTACTACTAATGATCATTTTAGCCAAATCCCCAATCATGGCTAGGTATTTTATTTCCCATTCACCATGGAAGAACTAGTTCATAACCATGTTCAATGGGATAAAAAATGGAACAATTATGAGAATCCATTGGATCGGTACTGGGGAATGATCCATTTTCAGACCCCATTCTGGTAAAAATCGCCCGGTGAGAAACTGTCAGATGACAGGGTGTATCGCAAATAATTTTCAGCATACCAGAGATAAACATAAGACATACAGTAATTATGTATATAATATATATATATATATATATACGTATATATGTGTGTGTGCGTATAGCTATAAATGCGTATAGCATGTATATGTGTGTGTTTGATCATGCATATATTATATACAGTATAATAATTACATATATATATATATATTCCATGTGTGTGTGTGTGCGTGCGTGTGTGAATATATAGTTATATATAATATAGTTGAAACATGTTGAAACCAGCGGCCTTTGCGGACAATCAATACCATACAACCATGAAGCTTTGAGATCGCCAAGAGGATATCTGCCATCCTGCATGGATCACCCTGGCCTGTCTCTCTTCCCTTCAAGAATTCGAAGTCTGAGTCCGATTGAGGACCAATTTCGGCTCGCAGATTAGCGAACATCTTCCTGGGGCCATGGGCTACCATGGACTACTATTGGGTCAAACATAGGACACCCAACCAGCGATCAATTTGCGTATTTTGAGTGGTAAATCAGTGGAAATAATGCATTTTGGGGACTTTTAGGGAATGAACAATTTGAGCCACACCCACATTTCAACTCAATCTCTCGGCAACTGAAGCCCCAAATTGCGAGTCTGAATTGATGTAGGCTCAACACTGTGGGAAACCCACCGTGCTTTGCGTCTCACTAGACCATAATTACAAGATACTGGTACCAATGCTCAAGGGGATCATTCCAAAATCCTGGGATGTTGCGTGAACTTTCCCAAAATGAACAGAATAACTTCGACCATATCTCATAGATTTCCATAGTTTGTCGACCCCGGATTGCCGCAGAAAAAACCACTTGATTTGCTGTTGTTTTTAAATGCGCATGAAAAACACACCTTTTTGTTACATGTAAAAAACAATCGGGGTTTTCAATGCATTTCACTCCTAATTCGGCTCCCGAATACTGTTTCATTGAGAGGGCGGAACCAACCCGTCGCCTCCATCCAAGGTAATCAGGACGAGCTGTGTACCTGGACAATTGGTTGATGCTATGTCCACCTGGTTTGGTGGGATTTTTTAGAGCTGAAACCAGCTGAAGCATGTACAAAACCATCGTTTTTTATAGGTTTTTATGTTTTATTACTAAATTTAGAGGTATCTTGTGATTTTCCATTCAACCAATGGCCATTTAGGGTATGATCCACTCCGTCATGGGATGATGGATCAACATTCCCCCCATGTTTTCTTGGTGAATCCTCCATGCGCAAAATGGTGGGAAAAGTGACCTATTCACCTTATTTTATGTACGGGTCAAAATGGGCCACCCAAAAATCTCAGTGAATACTGGAGAAAAAAAAAAAACATCAAGTGAGTCACTTCAGGGTCTTTCAGGGTCTGAAACAGTTTTCACCTCACCAAACCAGGTTCCCGCACGCCAGTGCTCGTGCTTCCTTCAGGAACTTACCGAACTCTTGAGGATGACCTTCACCTGTCGGATCGCAACACCGGCACCTAGATGAACCATGGAGTTAGACGACTACTTCATGAGTGGATTATAAAGCAATTGTTTGACTTAATTTACTTAATTCAATGGGTTAGAATGGGTTATAACGTGTGATAACCCACAAAATTAAGGGAACATGTCATCTACCAGCAGCTTAATAATATTATACCACTCCAGTGCCCATCTTAGTATCTCGAACAACATTGACAAATAGCCTTCAATATATGAAGAAACAAAGGGAAAACACATATCATATCATAATGGCCAAATAAAAAATGAGACTGACCCAAAGAAAAGTTGGTTTATGTAATAATGATCAATGGATGGCAAAACCTGTAATTCCACAATCAATAGGAAAGTCTTCTTTAAGTTCTCAAAGGGCACTCTCTCTCTCTCTCATGAGACCTAGTCACGGATTTTCCAATTTTTCTGCTCCCGGCTCATTTTGGCTTCCCAAAAAGAAGAGCTGTAGAATCACGGTCTTGTTTGGTGATTGAATCGCATGTAACATGTCAATTTGTAGCAAACAGTTGGCCTATCCATATGTCATTAAGGTTGACCCAAACGGAATGATGGAGATACTGGAGGCTGCTGGAGTGTACCCTCAGAACGGCGGGCCGTTCTGAATTCTCGATTTCTTGGGGTCATTGTTGGTGAAAAAAGGCGGCCCATGACATTCCAAGCCCTATTTGAATCTGATTTCCAGGGGCTGGGGTTCCTTCCATCCTTTCCAGGGGCACCGGGTACCTTCATTTACAGAATCTATGAATCTGAATGGTCACCGGGCTTCACATCTGCTCAGCCCCTGACAAAGCTGATCAATGGGATAGGTCTCCTAGTTGCCACGTTGGCTCCGGAGCTGTGGGCATGAGCCTAGACCCAGAACATCCCTGAATACGTCAGGCTGTGTATATAAATTTAAATGTATATAACATGTGAATCTGTGTGTGTGAGTTTTCTGCGTGCATGTAAAAAGAAAAGGTGCACATATAATATATATATATACATACATATAATGTTTGCAGTGCATATCTGTGAGCTTCTACACATGTGTAAACATATGCATGAGACGTCAGTGAGAATTTTAGAACAAATGCCATAGACTTGGCTATTGGCCAACGTATACAAATGTTCATTCGGTTGTAGCTGGACAGCCGAGGATCCAGTTGCTTATTTTAGTAACATCTATATGATTTTTCATGTGCTGGATCTCCTCACTCTGTCATCTAGCCGCATAAATTAAAAATCATTTCGCAGGTGAAAGATAATTATAATATATATGTAAGATAATTATTATATATCATATCATATCATATCATATCATATCATATCTATCTATCTATCTATCGATCTATGCCTGGCCTATGCTCACTATTGATATTATGTCTCATCAATACTCCATCAACCCATCGCTCCATCAGCTCCATCAACCCGTCACAAATGATTCGTCCTTGCATTCTCTGATTTTGCGGTACTTTTCTTCCTGTGCCAGGGACATTGGATGGCATCTGAGAAATTGTCCGCAAGCAGCTGTTCCAGCATGACACAATGGCTACTATTTGGCAGCAAAAATGATGCATTTATATGAGGGTTTCCTAAAATAATGGTACCCCAAATCATCCAAAATTTGACCATTTTAGTATTGAAACCATGGGTTTTGGGCTTTTAGGAAACCTCCAAATGATATCAAATGTGTGTTTGTTCCGCATTTTTAGCTCTAGATCATCGTCAATTCCTCCATCTGCAGAATTGCACCGGAAAAAAACGAGCCCCGCCTGCGTTTTCGCTTCCAGGCCGGACCAGGGGAGCGAACCTCTCAGGAGGTAGAGCAGCATGTGTGCCACTGCCTGAAGGGAGCACGGCTATGAGCGATGAAAAATCAGGGCTTCAGCCACGAAAAAAAATGGGAACCCATGGCGTTGGACATATTGGACATATTGGACTGTCTGACTGTCAGCAGGTTAACCAATAAAATCCAGTAACAATGGTGAATCCCCCCAATGAACGCTTCACTTAGTGGTTGTTGGAACGGTTGTTGGAACCCAACAGTTTCCAAATGAAATGGACCCCACCCTTTTCTTGGTACGGTGAAATTACTGATGGCAAACTCAACGGCCTCTGGGGAATCTAGACCATACAGTGATTAGCAATGATTGACATCACTTGGAACAAGATATCTTCTATTCTATATCTATATCTACTGTATGTATTAACACGGGATCTTCCATTACCATGTTTGTTTCTCGAAGGGTATACTCCCCCGTTTTGCTAGGTTTTTCACGCCCCGCCAGATACCGCCAAAATGGCGCACCCAAGCACATGGTTTTCTTGGACTACTGGCCTAACCACATTATATCACAAAGTTGAGCTACTGGTATGTCATATATAAGCCCTTTCCATGCATTTGTGGGATACAGTACAGTACAGTATATGATTTCCACTATGAACCCGCAGTATGAGCAAAATGATGAGCAAAAAAATGTAAGAGTTGCGTGGGCCTATTGATACCCCACTGTGGGGGGCATATAGCTATAGCTATTGCCTCAGCCTCCCTGGGAACCTGCAAGTCGTCACGCCGGCTTTGCTCCATACCTGACACCCAAGGTGTAACGCCCTGCTGTTCAAAACAGGGTTCGATCAATGTATCGTGGATTGATTTAAGAGGAAAAAATATGAAAAAATGGTAATACATCATCGTCAGACAGTATAAACTCACCCGGCAACCAGCCGCCAATGGTTCCCAGCATTGCTCTGCGGGTGTTCAGTGTTTTAGCACACAGATTCAACTGATGTTGTCTCTTACAATATGCAGCCACACCGAAAAAGGATTAAAAAAGGCGGATGCACGTATACATCGAAAAAATTTAGCCTCCGGAAGGAATTAAAAAGATTTAAAAAGTATTATATATTTAAAATCTATTTTTGCGCTGGGAAAATCGCCCTCGAAAGAAGGACATCCATTGCCAGGCTAGGCTAATTGCAAGGTAAAGCGCTGTTTCCGGACCAAATTATGATTGATGGCTTCAACCCAATATTCGTCCTTGGGGATCATCATTTCACTGGAAAGTGAACGATATCCGCAAACCATCGCCAACCCTGCCGCAACCAGCATTCCTTTGCCATGCTCAACCAGCCAAGGGCCTTTATGCGCATTGATGGAGGCATAGCGTGCGGTTCCAGTCAGGGTCTGCAACGTCCTGCACATGGGTGAGATCAACCACGGGATCCCATGATCAGACCTGATCAGACCCCAACATCATCCGATCATCCAGTCATCCAACGTTTTTTTTGTGTTCACCACATGTTTTTGAGATATTTTGAGATATTTTGAGATATTTTGAGATATTTTTGAGATATTTTGAGATATTTTGAGATGGGCAATCACATCCCAAAGCCCAACTTTCTACCCATGGCCCCACCAACGGTTTTGCCTCATTGGGGCGTGCCGCTTGTCCCGCCAATACCTGCAGGCGATGTCATCCCCGGGTACCACCAATTGAACAAGTTGGAAAATGATCGTCCTACTCCAAAACTGCTACTTTTGATGGGGATTCCATGTAAGTTTGTCATAGTTTGTCGAAGGTATACCTCATTTTCAGATGCACCTAAGGTTCTCATATTGATTCATATTGTTGGTTAATTATACCATTCATATCCCGACTAGACATAATCATGACAATTAGATATCCCCGAACTAAATAAGCACTAAATGAAAGTTTATAGCTGGAAAAATCATCGAACTAAATCGGGAATCTTCCAGCAAGCCATGTTTGACTACCAGAGGGTATTGACATATATACTGCAGCCACATTGGACGTTGGATGGATAGCTGTTCATATCCCTATTGTACGAAACACATGGTTTATCAACATGTTATTGTATAAATACACACAGATAAATAAATAAATGAACAAATAAATAAATGAACAAATAAATAAATGAACAAATAAATAAATGAACAAATAAATATCTAAAAAATAAATAAATAAACATATATATGTATACATATATTATATATTACATTATATTATGTTTTACATACTATGGATAAAATATCTCCCATCTCTCTCTGTCGGGTTTTTCCCATCGTCACTCCCTTTTCGGCGCCTCCGGCCCAGGCCGAAGTCAATGACATAGACGATATGGATGCGCGGCCCCACCCCAAACCTCGGCGGTTTGCCCAATAGCCAGGGTCTCTTCGCAGTTTGTTTAAGTTGGATTGAAATATTGATTTAATGGGATTTAATGGGATTTAATGGGATTTAATGGGATTTAATGGGATTTAATGGGATTTAATGGGATTGATACCCTCTGGTTATGTCAAAATAGCTATTGAAAATGACCATAGAAATAGTGGATTTACCCACTAAAAATGGTGATTTTCTATAGTTATGTTAGTTTACCAGAGGGTATATTGAAATCCAATAGCCAACAAGTATGTTAGATATTGTTAGATTATGTTAGAAAGTGAAATCCAATAGCCTCCAATAGCCAAATAAAATAGTGGCACTGTCACAGTAGGAATTGGTCAACTTTCTTTTTGGGGATGACTGCCTGCCCTGTGCAGCGAAGCTGCAGGAAGTTCTCTGGCTTGATATCCTCAGTGCGGAACGGGTCGGCGGTGGGGAAAATTTGGACGAAAATTTGGCACATGGAAATCGATGATCAAAACCTGTTTCCCTTTAACAATTGGTTTATATTAACTGGTTTATATACTGGTTTATATTTACTGATTTTCCATTAATATCATTAATGTTCTCCATGATTAATCGATGATCGAATTGCCGCTAGGGGATCCAGCTCATGGCTGGGATGGCACTCTCAAATCCCATAGTTTTGATGATAGCCATGGGGGTTGATTATATAAACCCCATGGTAACAGGTCCTCATGTTCCTATATTAAATTGATTTAATATAAATGATTATAAATGTGGGTTCATTTCTGGTGAAGTCCCACGTTTCAAACACACCCAAAAAATCTGCAGCTCAGAAACCCGATGGATCAAACCCAAAGAATGAAGAAATTCCATCCGCCGGAGCACTTGGTCGGCAATCAGCACCTCAAATGGGATGTGGTGGACTTGGTTTTCCATTGTTTTCTCATGTTTTCTCCTAGCACAACACCGAGCAGTGTTGCAAACATATACCCTGTAAGGCCTATTGTTGAAATGTGTATGGATTGGTCTGGTGGCATCACCGTGACCTTTTTGGGAACTGGATAGCCCCAGTAGAAAAGTCCAACATGGCGCAGCTTTGATGGAGGCGACCTGGGAACTTAACATACTGTAGCCATGGAAATGAACTCTCCAGAACCATGCAGCTTCTAATACTGAATCCATTCAACATCGCTATTTTCCCACGGCTATGTCAGATATGGAATACTGGTATAATACTGGTACGATTTTCCAAGTCAACCTCCTTACACCAACCAAAACTTGCGCCGTCTTCCATCCCCCCTCATCCGCCGATCCACCAATACTCCCAACATGGATTCCAAGGAAATCTACAGGAAACATAGGAAACCATCGTTTTTTCCCATCAAATAATTGGTTGGGTTTTCCATGTTTGTTTTTTTAAAACTCAACCGGAGCTTGCAAAAACATATTTCCATCCAAGGTACCACGCTCTGCGGGGTGAGTTTCTTGCCACTCTGATGCATGCGATCTTCTAACGAGCGGCCCAACATGGTCATGGCCTCATCCGTATCGTCCGTCGGACGTCAAGTGGGATCTCCGACGAACAGGAACCGCTTTGGGAAACGTTTGGAATGTCTATGTTTGATGGCTTGTTTACCAGCCCAAAGACTCTGAAGACCATGAAGTTCTGCAAGATTCTGCAAGTTCTGAGCCCCAGACCAGGAAACTAAAGCGTCCTTCAACGCCATACCTGCAGCGCCGGGTGAGCCAAAAACCCTGGTTGCTTCCAAGAGAAAGAGGCAATCTAAAATCTAAAAGAATCAGGAAATTAGAGCATCTGTAATGCATCTGTGGGAATATCGACTTCTTCAATGAACCTTACAACTTTGACAATGCAAGTGTCATCCAAAATGGCATTGGGGGATACCCCCACCATTTCCGCCCAGTGGCATGTGAGCTTTCGAGAAGCCTTGCACATGGGGATCTGCTGCACTCACGATCCGCAGCAAATCCTTAGTGGTCCAAAATGGTCCAAAACCCTCCAGTGGGGCTGGAAAACTCATGGTTTCCCATAGGTTTGCCTCCAGCCAAGCCAGGGTATACAAGTTTTCAAATGCTGGATCAACCCTGCAGAAGACGGGGAGCGGCAAGCTGAATGCTCCATAGATGGTATGCCTGATAATATGTTAAAATCAGTTGAAATCTGTGTTTGGGCCTTGACTTGGGCCCGTAAACAAGGGCCTAAACAAGGCCGAGAAAACTGCTAAAATTGCAGCTCAAAGAAACACGTGTTCGTACTTGATTCAAAATCAACGGGTTTATCCACCAGTGGAACCCTTTTGAAACCCTGGGCAAGAAAAGTCTTCACAGAAAGCTACGGCCGTCGTCATCATCATCATCACCACCACAACCAGCATCATCATCATCATCGTCGTCGTCATCATCATGGACCCTGAAAAGCCTTCTGCAGCCGGGACAAAGAAGCAACAGCCACAAGGGACCAGGGACCAGCCAGCACGAAACCCGCATTCAACAGTGTATACAACATTGGTATGCGTCAAAACTCTGGCTTGAACACCAACCCAGGTGACAAATGCATACAAATGCATGTTCAGACTCAAAAAATGGGCACATAGGTCTTGGTTGACCCGTCCCCATTCGGGAATGGCCCAGAATGGCTTGCCCCAATTTGGCCCGGAAGATCTGATGGTGGAAGCCTCACCCATTTCCCAAGCCCAAGATGTAGGATTCCAGGATGTCGGTGCGGCCCATTTCGCAGCCAAAGGTCATATTCCGTCTTCAGCTGGTTGGGATTCCCTTTCGCTTGGTTGTCCTCAAACTTGATGGCCACCATCTCCTTGTGGAGATGCAAGATGTAACAACTGGCATCATGATCCAGGTCTGAAATCAGTAATCCGACGCTATGCAAATTCCCCGTTGGGAAATGATTTGATGATAACCATGAATCATCTATTTTCAAACTATGCAAATTCCGCATTGGTAGATGATTATGATGATTTGGTAATTTTTCAATGATATCATTTCACCATTGGTTGATGATGAGATGATTATAATTTCAATCTACCATCTGGTTATTTAACATAGCCATGGAAAATCACCATTTTTAATAGGTAAACCATCTATAAATGGGCCATTTTCCATGGCTATGTTAAATAACCAGTTAAATAACCAGATGGTATATATATATTAATATATAATGATCAACTGTGGGTATTCGATATGCCACCGCTTTTTTCGGTGAGTTGCCAACAGGCCAGGCCCCATCATCAGCCAAGCGGCATTATCTAACTCTTTGTCAATGCCTGGCGAAAAACAACGGGCAGACCGGTGGCAAGGAGGGCAACCGTATGGTGATATGGTGCATAAACTAATGAGGCAAACAAAGAACTAGAAACAGCATGAAACTTTGAAACACCACCTAGTTTTTCGAAGGGAGTTTGGTCTGCGGGCTGCCTACCACGCTGGTTTCATTACCAAAGCAAGTCGGGATATGTGTGAAACATGGTGAAACTAGGTACCTAGGGTATCTCTTGGCAGAAGTCATCTTCCAAGTAGTCGCAGGGGGGATTTACCCTCATTTTTTAAGCAAGTCTTTTACCACATGCCTCGGCTGATATTAAGATTCAGTAAGCATATGGAACACCAAGGCATCGCTCTATTGGATTGGCTTCAGCTTATCATCATCCCACCACATATAGACCAAACCCCATTGGGTTTTGGCTCTGTGGAGGGAAGGCAATCCCGCTGAATCAATTTGAATCATAGATCTTCTTTATACCCCCATTACATCCCCATAAAATGATCAAAGTTCCATCCCCATCTTGGTGAAATATCTTCCACATCCATGTGTAAACATAATCAATAAAGTTCAATAATTAACCATTCAAACAATGCCACACATCTCCGTACATCAACCCCTAGTTCTATTGGTTGCCCCCCTTGAAACAACAATTTCGCTTTTAGGCCTATAGCAACCCCGAGAAAGAATGCAAAAGAGGAAAATCCAATCGTAAAATCCAGTGGAAACGTTGACATTTTCAGCATCTAATTTTTGAGCTACCATATCCATTTGGCAGGTAAAGATTGCACCTAAAAAATAAATGCAGAAGAGTAAGAATCCCCACGTTTCATCTTCATGTGTGTGTGTTGATTATTTCGATTCCTACCCGTTCGTCCCCATTTCTGGGGACATAAATTCTAATTCTTCAAGCTGACCAAGTTCGGCCATTTGGGAACTTTCTGTAAGGTGTGTTGAACCAATAAACGTGGATCCACGTTGCCCCTATTATCGGGGGTCATATGGGGTCATTTTATTGGAAAATCCCAGAGTTTGATTCGATGATTTACCCTCTGGTGAACTAACATAACTAATGGGAAATCACCATTTTCAATGGGAAAATCCACTATTTCGACTGGGCCATTTTCAATTGCTATGTTAGTTCACCAGAGGGTATATCATATACTATAGACATGGTTGAGTTCCTTGGCAAACTGTGAGATTACCAGAAGGCAAATCCCACTTGGGGTAATCCCAAGCTTTGCTGGCTAGATCCCAAGTTTGAAATTGGATTGCTGAAGGAACGCCAACAACAACCCAAAATATTTCCTGTTTCGATTCCCCAGTCGTAGTGGATTTCCCATTTGGAAAAAGAACGAATCATCAGCAAATACCCTCTGGTAAACTAACATAACTATGGAAAATCACCATTTTCAATGGGTCAATCCACTATAAATTGCCATGTTCAATAGCTATGTTAAATTACCAGAGGGTACAAGTGATGTTTGGATATGGTTGGATCCCACTTCCGGCCTCTCCAAACCTGGCCAAAACATCCCGCTCCGAGGGCTTTCTGAATCTCGAAGCGACCTGAGGGCTTTATTGGGATTCAGTAGGTGTTTCTTGGGAATGATTGGGTGATGTTGAACGAATGAGGCTTTGTTACCCTGTGTTCAAAGTTTCATTGGGATTTTAGTAGAAACATATAGAAACATGGTGATATGACTTGCAATCAGGGGGGGTCCAAGCTGATTTACAGTAACCAGCCAGAATTGATCAGAATCATCATTCCAAAGTTGTGAGTCAAATTTAAGGCCCAAAAAACACTTAGTCATCTAAGTTTCAGGGCGTCCCATTCTGATACACATAAAGCGGGTGTCATTGGGTTGGTGAAATGTCACAGGGGGTTCGCTAAAGTTTCCCTTCATCCAATTCTGTACTGAAGGATGGAGATCCACGGTAAGAATATGTAAGAATCAAGAGTGGATAGAAACGCAGCAAACAACGGAGATTGAAAACACAAAACCAGGGTGCCGTGGCTTTGGCAGAAATCGGACCTCCCCAATAATACCCCATGAATCATGGTCTGTTTGAGTAGGGCGGCCCTACTCTTTCCAGCACTGGGTGCGGCTTCAACCTTCACAGAGGTCCAACATCCAAAACAAGCACTGACTCCTCCAGACAGCCCTTGGTACATCTTCGGCAGGTAAAAAGACACCAAAGCTCACGGGGCTGCAGAAAGCCCAAAATTGGTTGGTAGTTTTAACACCTCCAAAAAATATTAGTCAATCGAAGTCTATCAAGTTCATATGATTCAATATGGGTGCATCATCCCAAACATGGAAAACTATTAGATCGTATGAGGTTGTACAACTAACTACCCAGCAGCAATTCAACATAGCTATGGACAATTGCCCATTTATTGATGATTTACCATTTACATCCATTTACCTATTAAAAATGTTGATTTGCAATTAGCTATGTTTAATTTTACCAGGAGATCAAACCTGTCCAATCACCACAAGGCTGAATCCATTCTGTTCGCCCAGACACCACCTGCAATCTCTTTCGGAGGTTTGGGCGGCATAGAATATGCACATCGTCACACGTCCATGGGTTTTTTTTTGCTCCGTGTTCGAGCCGAGGCCTACAGGAAGCAGCGGAGATCACCTGTGGCTTGGGGGGAGCTGCGAGCTCGATGGAAAGCCATGGTCTGAAGACAAAAAGTAGCGAGTAGTTATGGATGTTCATCCCCCAAAACGCCCCAAAACATATCAACATATATTACTCAATATGTTATCCACATATTATCATATTCTATCATATTATATCCACATAATGAACAGCAGCTGAGTTCTTTCACATGCACAGTGAAGCCCGATAAAGTGGCTTGTGATCTCGCATTTGACAGTAGATCATCCGACGTGGCTAGTAAGAGACCATTATCCTGCCATGATGGTAACTTTTTGTCGTGTAGTGAAACTAATGTTGTTCACTCCCAGCCGCGCCAACGTCGGTATCATTGAGTTCATGAGGGGGTTCGACCGGCAAGAAAAGCGACAGCCGCATCGTGACAAAGCCGTGTTTCTCCCTCAGTAGTAGTCTCTTGATATGGTATGATATGGTTTGGGCATCCAGCTCCCAAAAGTCAGGGCGAAACATCCTTAAAAAGCTTGAGATGCAACCTCGATGATTCCAATATAAATCTGATGCCTGCTGGAGTCAACGCGAATTGTCTCTGGTCTCTGACCATTTTTTGGCCCAGATTCATCGGAATCTCCACATGGCTGCGCGGGCTGGCCTTATTATTCCCAGGTACGCAAAACACTATTGAACATGTGGACTTGAATGAACCTGACCATTTCTGCAGGAAATAGATGACCATGACATCCATGACCCACCATCTCACAGCTTTGGTGCCCATCCCACATGTTTCAAAGCCGTGACTAAACAAAATATATAATGCAGTATATTTTCCACAATATATATATATATATATTATATTATATATATATATCAATATATACTGTATGTATGTGTGTATATATAATTAGATATATATATATATATATTATGAAATCATTGCATAATGCATTTCCCTTGTTCCCAGAAATCCCACATGTTTTACCTGTCAAAATGCTCTGCCACACATTGCGTCCCAGCTTGTCACTGAGGAACGGGCTCCAGAACCTACGAAGTCTGGCCTACGGATAGATACGGCAAGTGCTTTCAGTGCCCGTGAGTATCATGAATCTCGAGGCTTGGCATGTCCATATAATGGACATATAGGCAATTATAGGCATATAGCATCATATAGCATATAGCTCAATGTTAAGTGACATTTAAGTGACATTTTCATACATTTTATAGGTGCGGTCTTGTTTCTAATGGTGCTGCACCAATCGAGTGTCAACCTGCACCAAAAATGTGATCAATGAATGGCTCAAGGCTAGCTCCACGCCACACATCTTTGGCCCCTGCCATGTGTCCATGCATCACAAGTAACTACCGCAATTTGCACCAAAAAAATGGTCTCCTCCAGAATCAGCCTACAACTGACTGAGAATGAACTTGTCCCGGGCTTGTCCCCTTTAAAAAGGGCAGCCTTTTGATCATCCACCAGAAATCGCTGAGCCCCCGGAGGCCTTTTTACCAAAGGCGCCAAGCGCCGGCGCGCCGTTGCGCGCTAAGCAAACCGCTGAGCTCCACCGGCGGGAAGAATCAACACCATGCGGGTGTTAATGGTGGGTCAAAATGGTCAAACCCAGGGCTTCTCCAGCCATCACCGGTACCTAGGATGGAAAGTGTTTTCGAATTGGATCACGAAAGAGAAATCGGGTGACCTGCGATTGTTTTTTGAATGGGCATAACTGGCATCTCCAAACCCTCGCAACAGCCCCCGCATGGAACTCATCAGTACAAAACAAAAGGCAACCAGCGAAGGTAGGAATGGCGCAGGGACCTTCCCTGATTCATCCAGTAGCACCTGCGCTGGCAGAAAGGATCAGTTACATCGATAGATAGATGATTTTGCAATGTTTCCATCGATCAATACACCATAGTTTATTAATGTTTACTAGACTGTATCAATTACGCGGAGGTAACCCCAAATAATGATGATCTGCTAATCACATGGTCTCCCCAATTAAACAGCCCAGCGGCTTTATTCATCCAGGGTTGACGCTAAGGGATTCAAGATTCTTTTGCTACCCAAGGGGGGGGCATACACCCGAAATCTGACATGAAACTCTATTTCTTCGAATCACAATGTCCGGCATTGAAAGATGCTGAAATCGTCGAAAAAACTCTAATTAATACCTGGTTGGTGGTTCCAACCCCTCTGAAAAATATTAGTTGGGATGATTATTCCCAATATATGGAAAAATAAAAATGCTCCAAACCACCAACCAGATACCATTTTTTTTGGTGTTCTCTGTAAATTTTCAGGCTGAATAGATTGGGATAGGTCCGAAACCAGAGCCTTGAAGTAGGCCACGTCTCCGACCTCATGCCGGTTGCAGCCATATACTCCGAAGCAAACCTGGAATGTGGGAATGCCTGAAAATAATGGTTGTGTGTACAACACACACATATATATATAGAGAGAGAGAGAAATAGTGAGAAATAGTCATCATTCATAGATATCATGGGCCATGGGTATCATCATGTTCCTCTTTACGATCATTGCGACTCCTCTAGACACTTGCGGTGATTCATCGCCACCCGGTCAAAATTATCGGAAATTATATATGAACGCTATCATTTTTTTAAAAATAAAAGAATCTATAAGATCCTTTAAGTATCTTAAATAGACTTAAATAGTTTGTGTAAGGTATGACAGGATCTCTAAGGACCCCATCAACGCCTAGGCCCTCGGCTGCTTGGCGCAGCTCCTCCTGTGATTTCTCCAGGGCACTTTGCAGCTCGACTCCTGGTTCACCAAGACTGGGGCAATAGAGCGTTGACTCCGTTGACCTACAAAAGCATCAAAAGCTGGGATTTCTTGGGATTTTTTTGATGAATTACCCCTGATTTACCTATCGCATGGTTGAAATAAAAAACTGTTGGCAGCTCCGCAATGCTCCCCATGTATTACTATATAGGGAAAATGATGGGAAATGATGGAAAATATGGATACCCATAGCTTCTCGGCTCCACCACCGGATAGTCACTATGGACCATTTTTTAAATATTGATCTCACATTTTGATTGGTAAAAATCTTGATAGCTATGGAAGCC
Source organism: Cladocopium goreaui (assembly GCA_947184155.2). NCBI lineage: Eukaryota > Dinophyceae > Suessiales > Symbiodiniaceae > Cladocopium > Cladocopium goreaui. The sequence continues at coordinate 159,008 of CAMXCT020003391.1, read as the reverse complement.
ATGGATGAAGCCGTGTCCTTTCGCTTGCATCTCCGAAAGCTGAGAACGGAGCCGCAGCACCTGGCCAGCGATTTCGCTGTGTGTGGCTGGTGTGTCTGATCGCCCGAAAGAAAGGCGGAAAATCCATAGGAAACCATGGAAAATCCATAGGAAACCATGGGTTTCTTGGGTTTCATCCAATTTTTTTTCAGGTTCTAGATGGTTCTAGATTTCCCCCTGAACCACTTCTGGAATCAGAAGTTCCCCATTGAAATTGCCATAAATCATCATAAATTGGTAGCTCCCATTGAAACAGACACACCCATAATGTATGAGGTAAAACCAAGCATTGGCTCAACATGGAGTCTTGACAAGCCCAATGTGGCAATGGAAAATCTCTTATAAACATTTATAAACGACGAATCACCGGATAGAGGAACCACTATTTCTGTGTCTGCCTGCCCTGTGTTGGTCAATTGACTGCTTCC
>CAMXCT020003391.1:81041-156041 GCA_947184155.2 Cladocopium goreaui | reverse complement strand
TGACGTCAAAAAAACATCTATTTTTCGGACTTGTCCCAGCTGAGGGTGTCACTGACAATGGAGTCATAGCGTTCCTGAAAGCCTTGGTTTTCGTGATGACAGGCGGAGACTGGCCAGTTTTTGGGGTTGGAACCATTCGATGCACTTCACCATGGAAATGGGCACGGTCTGGTGCTCAAGATCAAATGTCATCAAGGAATGTGATTTAGCAAAACTAGAAGAGTTGATGTTTCATCCATTGTCATTGTGACATTGTGATGTCATCGCAAATTGCTATTCAACAGATTCAAAAGTATCTCAAAATAATTCAAGACAAACGAAACGACAACCGCAGCCAGACGGGCTTACGTCCTTGGGAGAGCCTAAGTTCTCCATCGCCCATGGAGGAAGCTTGATCAATGGCCAAAATTTTGAGGGCAGCCAATGCCATAGCATTGTCATGACTTGACTAATCCCATCCCCCAGAAAAAAAAAAAACACCCCCTATGTGCAAATCCCCTACCAAACCATGCTTTCCGGGTGGTGTTTCATAATAAGGGGAAGGAATCATGTTCTTGAAGATGTCATGTCAACATTCGATCTAGGTTTGTGGAAGCTTGATTAGCCATGATTAGCCGAGGGGCTTGGAGTCGCCATGGTCAAACTAACAACTTCCAGGTACCAAGAGCCAGGGCAGCGGAGACGGGTTGGGTGATAAGGCAGAACAAGATAGAACAAGTTCGGTCATCATGATATCTTGGTCCACCAAAGGTGGTAAATTGGCAAATGCTCCAATTCGCCAGCCGTGCCCAAAAAAAACGTGGGACTCCCAGTCCAGCAATGTCACTGCTGTTCCAGTCCTCATGTGCGCATCCATATATGCATCCATATAGATGGGTATAGTAACAACATCCCATTACCCTCCGGTAAACGTTTACATAGCTATTGAAAATTATATACCATAGTTTAGTGGATGTTCCCATTAAAAATGGTGGATCCTTCCATAGTTATGTAAACGTTTACCAGAGGGTAATGTCATGATTTTCACCCACAACACCCTAGTTTCGCCCCGGTGCAGGTGCAAAAATGGATGATGCCCCACTGTGACAGGGTCCCTAGGTCAAAAAAGGTCCCATAGCTCTTAGTATTGGGCCATCCTCATATCCAATCATATCCATTAACGTGATATAACGCGGCATTGAACCCTAGCTTGTGCATGCTTGTGCCAACATGGATGATGTGAACATCCCCTATCGATTCCATCAACGACTGACTGGTGGCGTTCATCCCCCAATTATGTCAACAAGTTGAGATATGTTTAGATCATCGTTCCAAGCTAGAAGAAACACACAATGGCGAGAAAACATAGGCGAGATGACCCATCCCGAATGGGCATGGGAAATCCCATCCAAATTTACATTAAAATTACCCCGGTTACCCCGTCAAAATGTATTTAAATTAACCTCCTACAGTAGCAAGCGTTTAGTATCAGATAGTAAAAAACTGTTCATGAGTTGGGGTTCCTTAGCCATTGGTGGTGGTTAATGCTTGTAATCCCTTCCCTCTGGTATGAAAGACCACCCAAACAAAACTCTGGTTCAGTATTCGGTCTAGTCTATTCATGACTTAGGGGTCCGTCTGAGGTATTCAATACGAACTGGGGGTTGGTTATGTTTCCCAATAATCTATCCAGAAAGATCCATTAAATAATTACAAATATATATCCAATACAAACCCATGATTGTTGGTTGACTCCCCATTTCTTTTTGGTACATGTTGGTACAAACCCATTGACCCATTCGCAGATTCTCGGAGGTTTCTTTTTTTTGGGCGTCGCTGCAGTTCGCTTTTGCGTCGCGAAGTGCCTGGTGCCAAAAAGTCAGGGGGGGCCTTTAGTTTACTATACTGTGCGGTTCTGTTTGGTGGTGTATGCGAGAACTGCTACATGCAAAATTTCTCAAAGTACAAATGTGACATGATGTATTCTATATTTCCTTTCCGCATGTTCTATGCCCATGACATTGCCAATCGAATCCAATCGAAGTATAATATATCCCTGTAGAACTGTGGGTCAAAGCCTTCTTCGGACTACCTACGACGTCCTACGACATTTATTTGTCGAGTACAAGGAACGCACCCAGAATCAGTCAAATGAAATTGACATTGGAATGACATAGGGCCTTTGGTCCTGAAAGGAATGATTGCCAAGACCCGCAGCAAACACGGTGAAATATATTTCAGGGTGCCACCATGACCCATCCTCTGAGGATGGGCGATCGGTGTTGTTTGCATGCCCCCACGTGCCTGCAAGTATCTGCTTTTTTTTGGGGGGGAAGGGGGCATTACACTGATACTATGATTCTTGTGCAACTTCCTTGGCCAAGCCCACAGAAAAAACCTACTAGAGGTTTTTAACTTGGGAATTCAGTAGAAATGTTAAATGTTCGATATTTGCTATTATTTTCCCTTTAAAATCTGTGATTTTCCGCCGGGGGAAAAAAAGAAATCTGGATGTAGCCTTTTCGATCTCGTTTCATCTCACCTACCTCATCAAGCATGTCTACCCTCATCTCAAGAGATCTCATCTTATCTGATGGTCTCTCATCTCATTTCATGAGATCCTATCCAATCTCATTTCATCTCATCTCCAACCCTGTATGATCTCATCCTATCAGTTCTCCTTTCATCTTTTCTCCTCTGAGCAGATCTCATCTTGTCTGTTTTCTCACTCATTCTATTTCAAGTTATCTCATCTCACCTCATCTCATGTTGAAACCCATATCATGACACCGCCCTCGAGTGACTCATAGAGATAACTCCGATTCCAAACAACAAAAGAAACCTTCAACCGACACGAAGACGGCCATTTTTCAAGGTGGAATTTAAAATGATACAGTAAACACCAGTAAACAATCTCCAATTTGCATATGCCTTCCTGGGGGAATGGATTTCAATAGCCCCCAAAGCATCCCAAAGCTAATTTATATAATTATGGCATTGCAGCTCCCACGTGCAAGAAAGAAAAGCCCATTCCAAGTTTGCCACTAGTGCATTCTAGTTACAAGGCACTTGGGTTCGGTCTTCGTCTTCACCCACTGAAACACATATTTCCGCCGCATTACTTCCGCAAGCCAAGCGCAATATGTTCTTTTCAAACGTCCACGGCGCAAGGCTTAGGGTTCCTGCCCATTATGGGTCGAACGTTACCCACCCTGCTGTCTCAACTTTTGGAGTCGAAGTTGCAGGTGGATTCCAAGACTTTGGGAACCATGGGGTTACCCCACCAGATTTCATTTTTGGTTTGTCAATGGTCATGGTAGATTGTGTGAAATATATATATATATATTGCTTGATTAGGGTTTAACGATTGAGAATATTGCTTGATGTTTTTCGTGCCAGGCAAGGAGCTTCTGACAAACCGGAATCCACCGACCACTTTCATGATAGGATCTGAGTTCCTTTCCAACATACCATGATGGCTGTCATGGGAAGGTTGAGGACCAAATTGATAAAGAACTTAGGATGCGTCCAATTCTTTGGACAGGCACCCTACATTCAACGTGGAACCCAAGAATCGGCTTCGGGACCTTTACGGTCCGGGACCTTTACTTTTCATAAATAACAAACCCCCCCTCCCCAGACCCCCCCCCAAATATATAACCCTGAAATAACATGGAAATAAGAAAATAACCTGGAAATAACCTGCAAATAACCTGGAAATAAAAATAACCTGGAAATAACCTGGAAATAACCCTTAATTAAGGGTTATTTCCAGACTACAGTCTTTATATCTTTTCCCATCAGATCATGTTGACGCTGTCAGCTCAGTCAGCAGGTTTTATTTCAGGTTGTCATACTGTTTGCATCTTTCCCAATCATGTTGATGTTGACACCGTTAGTCAGTGAAATGGCTCAGCATGGCGAACTAGTTTCCCTTCCCATTTGAAGAGGGTGGCAGGACGGAACAAGAAATCAACAGAATCTACCATTTTTGTTTGCAACATGCATATTATATGTTGTGGGCTGTTGGCCGTGAATGCGGTCCGAATCTTCCACAACGAAAAGTAAAACACTTGTGATATTTTTTTTGTGGGATATCACCATCAGTGCCATTGAAAGAACTGACCAACAAATCTAAACCAGTTGTTAAGAAGTGTGATCTTTAATGAACAATCCCAACACAACAGCGACTGAGCAATCACCTCTTGTAGCCTGAACGGAATATTTTTTGCTGACTTCATTCTACATAAGATTCTCTGTTTTTTGCCACGTATATCTAGACACTTGCTATTCCTGCATGTCCTTTTCCATTCGCTTTAAAAAAAAAATAGACTACTTACAGGGTTATTTCCAAAATCTAATTTTTCCCTGTATTTTTCCATGGTTTTCACCTTATTTCCACCTTAATTCCAGGTTATTTCCATGTTATTTCGATGGATATTTCCAAAATCTCACTTTTTCCTGTGTTTTTCCATGGGTTTTCACCTTATTTCCACCTTATTTCCACCTTATTTCCAGGTTATTTCCAGGTTGTTTCCAAAATCTCACTTTTTCCTGTGTTTTTCCATGGTTTTCACCTTATTTCCACCTTATTTCCAGGTTATTTCCAAGTTATTGCCAGGTTATTTCCAAAATCTCACTTTTTCCTGTGTTTTTCCATGGTTTTCACTATTTCCACCTTATTTCCACCTTATGTCCACCTTATTTCCAGGTTATTTCCAGGTTATTTCCAAGTTATTTCCGGGTTATTTCCAAAATCTCACTTTTCCCTGTGTTTTTCCATGGTTTTCACTATTTCCACCTTATTTCCACCTTATTTCCAGGTTATTTCCAGGTTATTTCCAAGTTATTTCCGGGTTATTTCCAACATCTCACTTTTCCGTGTGTTTTTCCATGGTTTTCACTATTTCCACCTTATTTCCACCTTATTTCCAAGTTATTTCCAGGTTATTTCCAGTTATTTCCATGTTATTTCCAGGATATTTTCAAAATCTCACTTGTTCCTGTGTTTTCCATGGTTTTCACCTTATTTCCACCTTATTTCCACCTTATTTCCACCTTATTTCCAGGTTATTTCCAGGTTGTTTCCAAAATCTCACTTTTTCCTGTGTTTTCCATGGTTTTCACCTTATTTCCACCTTATTTCCAGGTTATTTCCAGGTTGTTTCCAAAATCTCACTTTTTCCTGTGTTTTTCCATTGTTTTCACCTTATTTCCACCTTATTTCCAGGTTATTTCCAAGTTATTTCCAGGTTATTTCCAAAATCTCACTTTTTCCTGTGTTTTTCCATGGTTTTCACTATTTCCACCTTATTTCCACCTTATTTCCAAGTTATTTCCAGGTTATTTCCAGATTATTTCCCGGATATTTCCAAAATCTCACTTTTTCCTGTGTTTTTCCATGGTTTTCACCTTATTTCCACCTTATTTCCACCTTATTTCCAGGTTATTTCCAGGTTGTTTCCAAAATCTCACTTTTTCCTGTGTTTTTCCATGGTTTTCACCTTATTTCCACCTTATTTCCACCTTATTTCCACCTTATTTCCATGGTTATTTCCAGGTTATTTCCAGGTTGTTTCCAAAATCTCACTTTTTCCTGTGTTTTTCCATGGTTTTCACCTTATTTCCACCTTATTTCCAGGTTATTTCCAAAATCTCACTTTTTCCTGTGTTTTTCCATGTTTTTCACCTTATTTCCACCTTATGTCCACCTTATTTCCAGGTTATTTCCAGGTTAGTACAAACCCAGAATACTAAATCACATATAGTCCGGGTTATAAACACTTGCGAGCAGAGAACTCTCCAAAAAGAGATCTTCACACAGTGGAAATTACTCAGATCCAATACTGGCGCTTCTTGGTGCCCACACGTTGAAACACTGGCATGGGTTGCTGCAACTCCAGAAGCCTTTAGTGACAACAATTTATTAATTATTTGGGACTTCAATGAAGACTTGAATGATATGGTTTGTTTGGAACCATGCTTTGAGTTAGATACGATCCTGTAACGTTACCTCTATTTTCAAGTCAAACCATATTCTTTCCATTGCTTTGCCAAAGCAGTTGGTCAGAGAAACTTGTGTCTATTTCGTTGGTAAACGCCATAAACTCTTCATAGTGCCTATGGTTTGGTGTGGAATCTAGCTTGGATTCTGATATGTTTTCTGATGTGTTTACTTCTTGGAAATAAGGATAATCATTGTATATTTCGGTGTTATGGTCCCAACCAGGCCAACCCTCACTGGAGACTATTTATTTGAGGGGGGGGTCTGGGGAGGGGGGGGTTTGACACCTGTGATTTACGGTCCCGAAGCCGATTCTACAAGCGGATCTGGCCCATGTTCAGTTTATGTCAGTTTCATGTTCAATCTGGGTGTAGTTCGACCGGAACAGAATTGACTATATGGAATTACGAGATGATGGGCAGATGATGGGTCTTTACCATTCTTTACCCCCGTTTACTTCAGTTCCAGAGACCGTCCCAAGTTCTTCAGGTGATCCTTAGTTAAGCCCGATGGCATCCCAGTAACAGGGGTGAATCATGTGAATCCTATACTTCTATTTCTATGTGTATATTTCTTATTATTTAAATATATATATATACACATATATTTAAATATCTATATAATATATATATACACATTATTTTCCTCATCGATTACCCACTTGAAAACTGGAAAAGTCGACCAGTCAGCCCCTTGACTTGAAGCTGGGACGAACTCCCTTGCAGGTCAGATATGGTCAGATGCCCTGGTTCCTGCAGGAATTCTGCTGGACGTCCGATGCACCCTGCGCTGTCAGGGATCCAACGCACTGCAGATGAACCGCGGCGGCTCAGGTTGCGAAATTGCCTTTTTTTGGGTTGAAAAACTTTGGAGGAATTTGGATTGTTGGTGGCATCAATTGTTCCTCGATTCTACGTAAGATCTACAGGGGCCTGGTATTTGCTGAACCATGGATTTTAGGGGATGTCTACCGCTGCACTACGGTGCAAATCTGATGGATTTTGATGGATGGATATTGGCTTCTGTGGGTTGCTATGGATTTCTGGCATCCAGCTGGATTTCTTGCCAACTGCCAGTGGATTGTCACTTAGATGGCGAGGTTCCGCGTGAGAAACCTATTCTCTTAAAATTGCTGCAAGGTTTCAGTCCCAAACTTGATATCATTTGAAACATCAGGAAATGTGGGACATCCCCAAAAAAATTCGATGGCAAAAGCATGTGTATAACTGTATAACTGTATAACCCAAATATGTATTACGATTACGCAAGACAGTTCTGTTTTTTTCCCACCAAGCAGGCTGGTGATTCAAAGCAATTTCCAGCTCACTAGCATCAGTAGGCTGGCACAGAAACCACCCGGACACGTGTCCAAGTGGCCCGCCGGTGACAACATCATGTCATATGCAGTAGGTATGCAAGTAGGGGACCAGCTCCCAGTGTCCTTTAACCTATGGCAGATATCGGTAGATGATTAGATTGATTACAATTGGTATCAAACTCTTAAAGATCTTGATTGCATATGATAATATGATTGAATAGGGCAGTACAACCAAGAAAACCAACACTTTGAAAGTTCATCTATGTTCATCTACAGTAATCCATTCCAAAAAAGTGCATTACCGGAATATCACTGGAATTTGTTGGGCGTATCTTAGCAGGTCCATCATTGTCCCCCGCTGGCACAACCCACTCTGAGCCAAAGCCTTTTCTTCGAGGAACCTGGTTGGCAGTGGCACGCAGCATGCTCTAAGCTGAGAATAATGCGGGTTTGCAGAAAAAAAAGCGCTTGGACGTTAGAATCTGAAGTGATAAGTATGCTAATTATATGTATATATATAATTCTATCTCTATATATATATATTTATGTGTGTATATGTATTTATTCATTTATTTGTTTATTTATTTATCTATTATTTATCTATCTACTTATATTTATCTATCTATCTATTTATCATTTATATTTATCTATATATTTACTAAAAAGATTCTCACGTTACCGGATAAATTGCTCCGAAGCCTTCCACTGTAGATTAGGAGAAGTCCAACACGGATGGCAATGACAGGAACTTTCTATCATCTCCTCGTGTTATTCCTTGACAAAAGCCACAACCCAGAAAATAATCATGTGATCAGGCCACGTAGAAAGTGCTTACACACAATAGCTGCCATAGCTCTACCCAACTCAAAAAAGAGAGAGCACGATGACTTGAGGACTTCTCTCAGAATTATGTTCGGTTGATTCGGCACTTAAATCTGCGACTGGAACAAGCAAATGATGTTCCATGATTTTCCCATTCGACATGATGATTTTCCATGGTCTACCACGAAACATGCAGTGGTTTTCCATGATTTCCCATGATTTTCATGGCCTTGATTTGGAGCCGGTCATGGTCCATTCCCATATCATACATTTACAGCCAAGGAAATATTCAACATAGCTACTGATTTTGGCCAACTGAGTCCCGTACTGATCCAAATGCCCAAATGCAATTCATCATACCCTCTGGTAATTTAACATAGCTATTGAAAATGGCCATAGAAATAGTGGATTTTCCCAGTGAAAATGGTGTCTCCCCGGGCGCAGGCCTCACCTTGACAGCCAATCAAGGCACCCTTGAGGTCACCCTGCAGGGGAATCCATCCCTTTCAGCTCTTTGGAAAGGTTACCCTCTGGTAAACGTTTACATAGCTATAGAAAATCACCATTTTTATGGGAAAACTCACTATCAATGGCCATTTTCAATAGCTATGTTAAATTACCAGAGGTTAGGCTTTTGAATTGACCCTGCTGGCCCTGGCCCTGTAGATTCCTCGGGTTCTATTTGTTACCTGATCTATGCAACCAAATCAACATCGTGAGGCACAAGGGGCCCTCTATTTCTTTCAAACTCCATGCGAACAAGAATAAATGGAAACGCCCAAACCAACCAAAATAGGGACAAATCGCCTACACATGCCTACACCAATCACGAATGGATGCAAAATATTAGGATTTGACCCAATAGATACCTAATTACATCCTAAACTAATATATCCTATATATTATTATATATTCCTATAAATAATATATACTTGTCCTCCCTGACAGGGTCTGACATGAATAGATCCAATACATTCCAGTGTTTTTGCTGGTGGATATTCAATATTAGGAGGAAAGGACTGGTCATATTCAGAACTCCTGGTTGAGATTGGGTGGTACCATGTCAAAAACTTGATATACCCAGTAGCAGTAGCACTAGTAGTAGCAGTGGTAGTGGGGCAAACCCAATTTTGATGAGACCCAATTTCACTATTTGGGAGATCCTTGAAACCTTACAGCCTTGTCCAATCGCTGGCTGCAGGGGCATAGCAAACTAAGGGAAAATCAAAAGATGTAGCAGCTTGGAGCTGCCCAATGTTGCCCAGCTCCCCTGTCACCATCTCGTCGGATTCTACCGGAAAAAAAAAAAACATAACCCATGATTGTTTGAATATATTGGAATCATCCCAATATAACCATGTATTACCCTCTGGTAAACTAACATAGCTATTGAAAATGACCATTTATAGTTGATTTTCCCATTAAAAATGGTGATTTTCCATAGCTATGTTAGTTTACCAGAGGGTAATGGCTATTAATTGCCCAACATTATCAATAATCATGACCACACCATCCCTGAAGAAGTCCTGGATGAAGCCCCAAAGTGATGTCTGCCGACCCTTGGCGCCAGCTGGCGCCCCACCTGACTCTGTCACGTTGCTACGACGACTCTTTGGCCCTGTGCTTCTCTCAGCGCTCCAATGTCCGGCACCTCAGCACCGCCCAACGTGTTGTTCACAGCCGAGGTTGAAACCCAAGTTTCAACATGCTTCAACAGGTAAATCCACACCATCGAAAATGGTTCCTGCAAAAAACTGCCATGTCAGTTTCCATCCAGAAAAACGGCATTGTCGGCACCTCCAGCAGCGGCACCATCCCAAGTTGACAGCCGCTGGTGCAGCCTTCCAACCTCTCAGACGTGCCATCGAGTGCTGATGGAAAACCAAAAAAAAAGTGACGGGGACTTCTTTAAACTCATATGAATATTTATAATATATATATATATTAAATCATTACACTATTCCATATTACGGCGATAGTTACATGTCTAGACATAAGAAACATATCTCTACGTATTATATTCTACCCATCTGCTTCTAAAAATTCCATAGATCATATTCCTTCATCCGTGCCATGGCCCAAAGGATGGGATGGGGTATGGTCATCCATCCAATGGTGGGAACAAGGATTCTGATGCGAGGCTTCTAATGGCATATGATGGTATGAATAGAATAATACCTATCTATCGATCGATCTTTCTATCTATCTATCGATCCATCCATCCATCCACCCATCCATCCATTCAGCCATCCATCCATCCATCCATCTAACCTATCTAACCTATATAATCTATCTAATTTATTTCCTCTATCTATAATCTATCTATAATCTAATTATCTATAATCTATCTATAATCTATCTATAATCTATCTATAATCTATCTATAATCTATCTATCTATAATCTATCTAATCTATCTAATCTATCCTATCTAATTATCCTATCCTATCCTCTCTCTCTCTCTCTCCATCGCCATCCCGAAGGTCCAGCTAAGGCTGAGGGCGAGCTGGTGGCCCAAGCAAACGGAGCCACACTTTGGGCAGGAACTATGGGGGCTGTACGCAAATTACACGAAAGAATTGTGAACCATGGGAAGTATGAGACAAGAATGGAAGTAGGTGTCGAACTTACCGAGACACACATTGTGCAAGTAAGTGGGGCAAAGTCATCATGGAAGCCTTTGCAAAGTCAACCAATTCCAGCTCACTGGTCGGGGTCCCACTGCCGAAGCTCACAGCGACGCCGTTTTGAATCAGATCCAGAAATCGGTGGGGCATAGGCTGGGGACTGGGGATGACGAGGCAGACCCCTTGAGGTTCTGCCATGTGCGTCGCTGAAGAGTCCACGTAGCACGTACCGACGTACCTTGAGAGCAAGAGCTCGGAGCAGCAAACAAATCCAAAGATACTGTCACACCCAGCTGGGCGCCCAAGACTGTTCACCCAATCTGTTCTCAAGGTCTTTTGTGAACCTCTGGGCAAAGGCATCAAATTCATCCATTGAGATCATCCTTTCCTAGCTTCCGTCTGTGATGCCTGGTCAGAGCGCTGCTGGCCACGAATCTTGGCCACATGATCTGTGTCACTGCAGCTGCCGAAGTCCTGAAAGAGGATACCTGGGGTCACATCAGTATCCACCATCGCACTGTGAGCAGCATTCACTTGAGTTGAGCTGGCAGTGCTGGTTAGGCCAGTGTCCAGGCCCAAGGCAGCATAGAGACAAAGCGGTCGCTTCAATGGATGTTCATCATCATGGGTCAGGGAGTGAAGAGCATGCCACAAGTGTTCAACTGTGGACTGTTTTCCTTGTCTGTGGGCGATCCTCAGACTATATCCAACGTAGGAGATGAGCTGGCAATCCATCATGCACCAATTGTGGAAAATTGTACCCAATAAGGGTCTCGTAGACCAAATGACTGTAGCCATTGGATCTATCTATCTATCGATCGATCTATCCCTATCTACCTCTTTATCTGTCTGTCTGTCTGTCTGTCTGTCTGTCTGTCTATCTATCTGCCTATCTATCTGTCCCATCTATCCTATCTATCCATATCATTCCATATCTATCCTATGTATCCTATCTATCCTATCTATCCTATCTATCCTACACTGCCAGGACAAAAGTTGTTCCTCTTAGGTTTTCCAACACTCTTTTCCCATAGACGCCTACCAAAGAACTTTCTACTAAAGAGGTTTCTACTTGGGTCGACGGATCAGATTCGTAACCTTTGAAAGAATTTTAATTTAACGCGGCTAGTAAATTCGATCCACCGCGCAGGCCACGCCAAATGACCCTCAGAATCATAGCGTTGATCCGCAGAGAGATATACACTGCTTTGTTCTGAAACAGTGGACGGGGGAAAAGCTTCGTCCTAGTGAAGTATCTATACTATCCATACTATCCATCCTATCTATCCTCTCCTATCCTATCCTATCCTATCCTCTCCTCTCCTATCCATCCTCTCTATCCTATCCTATCCTAATCTACTTTCTATCTCTCTATCTATCTATCTATCTGTCTGTCTGTCTATCTGTCTATCTATCTATCTGGCTATCTATATCTATATGTGTATATATATATACCGTTATATATCTTCTATCTCTATCTTTCTATATGCATCTACAGTATATCTATATCTATCTATCTTTTCATTTCTGTATATATATATCATCTATCTATCTATCTATATCTATCTATCTGTTTGTCTGTCTGTCTGTCTTTCTGTCTGTCTGTATCTATCTCTATCTTTCTCTATCTATCTCTATCTATCTCTATCTATCTCTATCTGCCTCTATCTATCTCTGTCTATCTCTGTCTATCTCTTTCTCTATCTATCTCTATCTATCTCTATCTATCTTTATCTGTCTCTATCTATCTCCATCTATCTCATTCTATCTCTATCTATCGCTATCTGTCTCTATCTTCTCTATGTATATATCTCTATCTGTCTCTATCTATATCTATCTAGCTCTATCTGCCTCTATCTATCTCTGTCTATCTCTTTCTCTATCTATCTCTATCTGTCTTTATCTATCCATCTATCTATCTATCTATCTATCTATCTATCTATCTATCCACTTGTTAATTCGTGGATTGATGACCTGGATAATTTACCCTTTGACCGTGGCACCTTTGGTGGCAAGGGCGGCACCTCGATCCCCATCCCAGGGTGATGGTTGGTCCCTGTTCAGTCAAGTGACCCAGATCTTGCAGGGTCGACAGTCTCTGGACCTGCACAGGCTGGTGGCTGAAGGCTGGTTCAACCATGGCGGATGTTCCCAGCTGAAGGCTCTTTTTAGGCTGATGACTTCCCGCTATATGAATGACATGTATCCACTTGGGCCCTTGCATTGCATTTCCTGGAGATGGAATCGCTATGGGCACATACCACCCCTGACAGTGCCCACCTAGACCCTCACGAGGTCTAGGAATGGCCACTGGGGAAGAGGTGATCGACTCCGCATCCTGTGAACGAGCTTTCATCCGGGGGGTAAGGACATGATCAAGGAGCAATAGTCGGAAACAAGGACAAAATGATTGATATGATTGGCTGGACGAATCAACTATCATATAGCAACTAATGCTAACATATGTTAACTATATCATATATATACAGGTTGTTGATGGTTGTTGAATTTGAAACCATGTTGAACTCCCTCTGCCATCCCATTTCAAAATTTCAGCAAGCCTGTCGAACTACGAAACCAAACTTCTGCCAGCAGTGGAGAGCAGCAACAAAATTCAACAGCTACACTTTCCAGTTTTGCTGTTGTAAACTGCAATTGTTATTTTGTTATATTTTTGTTCATCTATTCTCATCTATTTTCCATTCTTGTCCGATGCTTTTGTAGATGTTGGTTGTTTCATGGTTCAACGGCCTCTATGAGGTCATCATCCTCTGGAACCAGGGCAGGTTTCCGAGCGCTCTGCGACCTCGCAAAGCCCAAACACGAGCCCCTTGGGCCTTCGGCTACCAAGGTGCAGGGGCCAAAGGCCCCAGGTGTAATACAGCAATTGGTTCAAGTGTTGGGACATCACTTATTATATATTCAGTGAAACCGGGGATTGTTGATTATTTGGTCTACCACGATAATCAAATTTTCCCACTCCAAGCCGGTTGTATCCCCATGATATCCCATGTTAATACCAACATCAAACCCCAAAAAAAACTGCAAGGAAACCCAAAAAAAATCCATGAAAAGCCGTCAAAAACCCATGGTTTCTCCATGTTTCTGCAAGATTCCCATGGTTTATCCAAGCAGCAATCTCCTCGTTCTCACCTCTGGAGACGTTTGCGGCAGCAGTTCCCCCAAGGATGACACCACCACACTCTCCGTAATATGACCTGAGCCACTGCGAAGCGATTTTTGGGGATTGATCAATGATTGATCCCCAAGTTCGATCCGGGGACTTTCATGGGGAAAATTGATGATCAAATATGATCAACGACCCCAGAAATGGGGTAAATTGAATGCAGAAAATCATGGAATATGGTAGAAAAACATGGGCAATTTATGATATGATCAACCATTGGAGTTGATGATATCTTCTCATAAACTATGACCTTGAGGAGACCTAAGGCTCCACTTAAATCAGAGAGCCAGTGCCTGTGAACGCCCTGTCAGCTATTCAAAGATGCTAAGCTTGGTGGGACCAGGAGGTTTTATCATGTTTTATCAACCATCAAAGGTTGAAGAGTCATGGACTATTAGAATGTTTCATGAATTTCGCTGGCGTCTAGCAAGCCATGAAATGCTTGAAGATGTTTGAATATGTTTGAATCATCTCCAACACTTAGCCAGCACACCATCAAACTCCAACAAAAAAACAGCGTCTTCGTGCAGCAAACCCAGCTTGACTCAGGTTTTTACGGAGCTCCTGGACTTCATGGGTCAGCCTCTGCGCCTTTGGTCATGGAGGATCCCCATGGCCAGATATGGCCAGGATGGAAGGGTCTCATGGGGCAGCCACAGATGGACTAGCGGATCTAAGAATACATTATCCTAGTGACTTAGTGGTCCTCTCAAGCGCTGGATGGCCAATAAATTCGTGGCAAAATCGTGTCATCACTACAATCATAATGAACTAATGAACTACAGGTGACTGACGCACACTTGATTCTACATGCACATGATTTTCATACAACAACATACATGCCTATGCACACGTACGTGCGAGCACATGACCGTGCATGCGTTTGTGCGTTATAAATGTGCATGATGTGTGAATCATGTGACAGAGAAAGGTTACACCAACTTTCAAATTACAAAACAGTTCGGCGTCTCGTCTCTGTTGCGGCTCAGGGGCCCAGATTGGAACTTCGGGTTCCTCTTTTTCAAGGCTGCCTCCTCCTGGCCATGGGGTTGGTACAAAGTTGTGGTTGATGATTGTGTTCCGATGATTAATTTCAGCCTCATTTTTGATTTTCCTACTTGGGGGTTGCTAAGATGGTACAGTACATCTTAATCAAATATCCCATTGGTGTCTCGTGACTTCGCATCATCAAATCCCATTCAATTCTCCAAACCTAGGTGGCTACATGTGGCTACCGTTGGCGCGCCTTTCTGGCATGGATTGAGGCGTCTCGCAACTTCTGCCGCCTGTCCACTGCAACTTGCTGTGTCAACAGTCAGACGTCGGTGAAACAATTGCCACATGTCACAGGTCATTGGGATTGGTCTCAAAAGAAAGGATATGCCAATTGGATTTTGTGAAGTTCCAAACCTGACGCTTCCTCAGCTCTGGTGTACCATCTGGGACATTTTAGGCTGCACCAAAGATATTTTTCCAAGCTGGGGCACATTGCCACACTTCACCCCCAAGATGATTCATAGCTATACTGTGGATAAACCTTTTCGCGCACCTGCATCTTCTTTCTTCTGACTCTTTCTCTTCTCTGATCTTCTTTCTTCTTCTCTCCTCTTCTCTGATCTTCTTTCTTCTTCTCTTCTCTTCTCTGACTCTTCCCACCTCTGCTCTTCCATCTGTCCATATTGTCGGAAGTTTGACTTCTAAACTTCCTTCGGTTACATTGTTCCTTGTTATGAGTGTGTTTGAAAAAAGGATGCATCCAATGGCAATCCCCAAATCCATTAGTTTACCATCATCTTCCGTATGAAAATTGCCAGACTTTGGTGGGATACCTTGATGTTCAGACAGACCCAAATCATGAATGCATTGGTTCGTCCCTGTTGATGGTTACTCGCACTATTCCCTTTCTGACTCCTTCTTGTTGATGATCAAATCAGGAGAATAAAACACACCAAACCCATACTTCATTGCTAAAAGCATTCTTAGATCTAGATATCTATAGATATCTATAGATATCTCAACTCCATGTCTGAAATAAGTCAAATCCATTCAACCCCCCTATTTTTTCGGGTGAAATCTTCAGGCCCGGTTCAGGGTCAACCGCGCATCGGACCTTGGATGTGCTCGATCCTTGGGGGCAACCGCTGCCCCGTTCAGGGCCGTTCAGCTGTCAGAAAAATGACATGCTAATATGTGGAAACTGTTATTATACATACAAACCTATGTGTATATAATGATACATATAGAATGATATATATATATATATATATACACATGTGAGTATATATATATATATAATGATATATATATGTGTGTGTGTGGAGATGTATGTTATAATGGTAAATAAAAGAAAAAGAACGACATTTTGAAAAAGTGATCATATGGCACAAGCAGAAGCACCCAGGAGTGAAAATGACCTTGATGCATTGAAATTCACACTCAACTAACGTTACAAAGGCCCATTTGGCCTGACCAAAATGCAAGAGCTATCGATTCACTTTCATGGCCCGCTATGGATTTGTCAAGGTTAAGGCAATGCACATTTCACTTCTTTTCTTTTCACTCTCTCTCTCTCTCTAGTGTTTTTGCCATCCAAATCATGGGGTGTCCTGTCCTATGAATCTTCAGAGTGACTCTGAGACACGTCGTCCTCGTCCTCGTCCTGGTTGTCCGCTCTTGCTTTTAACGCAGCAGTTGGCAGTCCACCAAAAGGAGCTCCAGCAATTTTATCAAAAAAAAAACTAAGGTTGACCTTCAGATCACCGACCCTGGCATACCCTGACTCCACCAATTTCGTCATGGTGCTTCGGCGCGGAGACGGCACCGAAATCTCTCCTGCTGCGGGTTTTTGGTTTTCCCAGCACTTCCCATCAATTCCCACATGGTTCATTTCCGGAACCTGAATTGGAGGTACCTAACCTGAGTAAGCCATAGTAAGCCTAAGGCCTGAGCATCCCCAACAAAAATCTCCCCAATGTCCCATGAAAAGTTGGACACCCGTGCTTTTTCTGCGGATCCTTCAGGCGGAGGGCTCAACGACGGCCGAGATCGCGCAGCGTCGCTGGATATGCGACGCACCACCATGACTTCATCTGCGGACAGAGAATGAGGACGGTGGAACATGAAAAAATGGAGCTGTACAAAAATTAAACAATGAGGTATGTGTTGGTGGCGCTCATAGAAACTGATTTGCTCAACATATCTCAACATTTAGGGGACTATGATGGGCAGAATGGAGATTCATCATGATTAACCATCAAACATAGGGATTAAATATGATTAGATATTAATTGATTGGGTCTGTCTCAGAATAGTGGCAATGTAAATCCGAAACATGTTTTAAAGTAATGATGATATACCATTAAAGATGGTACCACACTATTTGTCAGACAAACCCGCATGTTTTAACCCCTGTCAACATGAAGGTCAACTGGGGCAAGCATCCAACTTAAGGACTGCAGTAGATCAAATAATCAGATGAGGTCTGATTATTTGGTGACTCAAAATTGGATCTACCCCCCAAATCCATCAGATTCGAATGATTCGACACTTCAATATCTTCAACACGCCACCACGGCAGCTGGCCATGTCCGACGAACATGGACGGGTTGAGCGATGAATTCATCGAGTTGAAGCCTGGCACAAAAAAGCACCAATGGTTCGCATTGGTTCGCTGACGTTAGCTGATGGGATGATGCTGATGTTAGCTTTCTTGGGCTCTTTGGAATTGGAAAAAACTATTATTAAAACTCATAGTGATTCAAAAAGTGATCATCCGTGAGTCATTCCCCAAGGGAATCGACCCTCCAAATCACCTGACTCCAGTCTCTGCGTCATGCGGACCAAGTCGAAGAGGGTCAACCTGGATGGCGAGCCGGCTGGATATGGCTGGATGGCTCTTATCATCTCTTATCGTTCCCGCATCAACCTGGAAGATAGATAACTGTAAATAAATAATAGATACTATAGATAATATAGATAATTACATATAGATAATATAGATAATCATTATAATGAATTTATAATGACATATAGATAATATAGATACTGGCAGATGGACCTCCCGACTGCAAGATGACCATGATGACACCGGATGTGGCGGGTCTAGAACCTACATGGTGATGGCAGTTATGGCTTCTAAATGTGGCACCAATGGTCTCAGAAGATTAGCATTTGACTTACCCTCCGGTAATTTAACGTAGCTATTGAAAATGGCCAGAAATAGTGGATTTTCCCATCAAAATGGTGATTTTCCATAGTTATGTTAAATTACCAGAGGGTAGCATTTACAGGGGATAATCAAATTTCACCGCTTCAACCAGCCATTTCTTCCGGGCCGTGGTCGTTCCATGTCGTTCCTTCCCCAGTACCAGTCGCAGTGACTTGATCTCCTCCGTTTCGTTCATGTAGCGCGCCAAGTGGTGCTTGATGTGATCCACTTGCATCCTTGGTTGGAGCAACACCTGGATCTACAGATGATCCCAGTGACGTGTCGCATGTTGTCGCCGCAGTTGGCCCAGATTTCAACGACAAAAGTTTCAGCCCGCAGTTGGGTTTCTCACTGCTGACGTTGTTGATCATCCGATAGAAATTGGGTCTCAGAATAACCTTCTTCCATCGCATAGTTCGCTAATAGTGTTAGAGAACGATGTTACCAACGGATAGAAATTCAGGGGTTGATCATCATCTTCCATCATCTTCCCATGTTTTCAACGGCCATAAATAGTCGTAAATGGTCATAAATTTGGGTTCATCCCCCCATTCCAATGGCCATAAGAAACTCTGGGAAATCCACTGTTTTACATTGCCATAAATTGATCACCATCGAAATTCCCAAAATAGTTCAAAAGATTGACCCTGTGACACCCTACATCACCCTACTACAATGGTAAGTTACCCTCTGGTTATGACTAACAGTTTGCCATGGAAAATCAATGAAAATCACCATTTTTAATAGGTAAAGCATCTATTTCTATGGGCCATGGCTTCCATGGCAAACCGTTAGTCATAACCGGTAGATGTTGATCCGAGTCCACCAAGGCACTGCATGCGTTTGAGCTCCAGCGGGCTATCGGACACGGCGATTTCCCCAAGGCCGGCACAGAACTCCTCGATGCCTGGGAAAATGGGATCTTTCTGAGGGGAAAATGGGATAAACATGGATAAACCATAGAAAACCTAAGAAAACCTAAAGCAATTTAGGGAAAATAGGATAGGAAACCATAGGACGGCCCATAATGTTTATAATTACTATAATTGCATCCCTTTCATTTGATGTCAAAGAGACTATCGTGGTGTCTTGTTCTCATTTGCAAACAACATGGCCATGAGGATGACGTACACATGTTCACACTGCCAGCAGCGAAAGAGAACAAAAAACTGAAACCATATTGAAACCACACCTGAAATTCCAAAATAGAATCCAAAACAATGGTGTTTCCCATGGGTTTTTCATGTTTTTCCCCACCTGCCAGGTGAGGGTTGTTAGATTTTATGTCAGTTGCTTCCTCCTCGTCCTCCTCGTCCTCCTCCTCCTCCTCGTCCTCCTCTCCTCCTCTCCTCCTCTCCTCTCCTCTCCTCTCCTCTCCTCTCCTCTCCGCCTCCTCCTGCTCAACCGCGACCCTCGACGCACAGTGTTCTCTGTCGGACGTCAACCACGACCATCCATTCCAGTGTTCCCTGCCGGACCTCAACCACGACCATCTCCGCCCAGTGTTCCCTGTCGGACCTCAACCACGACCATCCACGCTCAGTGTTCCCTGCCGGACCTCAACCACGACCATCCACGCCCAGTGTTCCCTGCCGGACCTCAACCGCGAGTATCCACGCCAAGTGTTCCCTGCCGGACCTCATGTAGGAAGATATGGGACAAAGAATGTGCAGAAGAAAGTTAGAAAGAATGTCAGAAAGAATGTCAGAAGATATGCCAGAAGATATGCCAGATAGAATGCCAGAAATAGAGATGCCAGATAGAATGCCAGAAGAATAGAAGATGTCAGAATATATGCCAGAAGATATGCCAGATAGAATGCCAGATAATATGCCAGATATGCCAGATAGAATGCCAGATAGAATGCCAGAAGATATTGCCAGATAGAATGCCAGAAAATATGCCAGAAGATATGCCAGATAGATGCCAGAAGATGCCAGATAGAATGCCAGAAGCCAGAAGATATGCCAGAAGATATGCCAGAAGATATGCCAGAAGATATGTCAGAATATATGCCAGAAGATATGTCAGATAGAATGCCAGAAGATATGTCAGAATATATGCCAGAAGATATGCCAGATAGAATGCAGAAGATATGCCAGAAGATATGCCAGATCATATGCCAGAAGATATGCCAGATAGAATGCCAAATAGAATGTCAGAAGATATGTCAGATAGAATGCCAGAAGATTTGCCAGTAAGAAAATGTATAAATGTCATGGTGGGGATAACACGAAGTAAAGTAATGATTTCTTATCTTTGCCAATTCTTAGTCTTCCAAGCCCACTTTCCGCGGGGATCCCACCGACTTCGCCCTTCTCATTGGAATCCAGCGCATCAAAGAGCTCCACAGGATCGTCAAAGCCGGTGAGGTCGCGAAGCATCTCAAGTGTGGGATTGTGACTGGTGAAATTTAGCGCGGCATTCATGCAATGAGTATAATGAGTCACTAGTGGCATGATAGTCTCACATGTGATTTCATCTCAGAAAGTTGTGGAAACTGCATTTCCAAGGGTTTGCGACTGACTTGAATCTACTCAGCTACACTTAATGCAACCTAGTATTATCATGTCATTCCATGTAACTTGAGTTAAATCATGATTGGACAACTCGATAGGGCTTCAACCTGATGATAATTTTGTTGGATCATCACAGTAATGTGATCCACACCAACAAGTCATCCTCAATTTGTGGATTATGAAATGATGTATACCCGGATTCTCGAGATGATTCATTTCATAGCTGTCATAGCAGCCTTTCATCGTTGATACGATGGTTCCTTTCTTTATAGATGTTTTGTATCATGAAATATCCCATTGTCGGTAAAGCCCAAAAACAGATGGTTCCATGGTGCTTTCCCAATGGGGAATCCACCGCATCCCATCAAGATTCCCCCGGGTTTGGTAAAGGGTATAGCCTAGCTATGTAGCTGAGATTGTGGATCAACATTTCTATTCCCATTTTTGGTTAAATAATGTTTAATATCTTATATTATCTCATTCAATTCCCATTCATATTATAGCAGATTGTTGTTGTTTGTATGTTATTTAAGTTCTACTCATTCATTATCATAATTCCATTATATAATATATATATCTTATTAAATCATATTAAATCTCCATCGGTTATATTTTCATGGTCGGTTCATTGGTTAAATATGAAGGTTAATTTTCCATAGTTGGTTATATATCCCATTAAACCCCAATGCTTCAACGGCTTAAACATCATGAACTATAATTTTCATGAAAGCTAGTTATATATCCCATGATAACTATATATTCCATACTTTTCATAGTTGGTTATTCATATCCAATTATATAAATCCCAACGGATCCCAATGGTTAAACCTCATGAACTATAACTTTCATGAAATGTATAACATATATCTGATATATCACTGGTTATATATGTTATATATCCCATGATAATTCAGGAGGTTTTTTCCCCAGCGCCACATAATCCATCATAATCCCACCGTTCTAAGATAGTCTAAGTCACTGGGAGATGGATTAGCCATGAGCCATGGATTATCCCAGTTTGTCTCCCAGTTTGTCGCCAAAAGGCATGTCTTTCTCTTTCTGCGATCTGAGCAATCTCCTGGCCTCGAGATGGTGGGAGATCATCGCTGCAAAATCTTCAGCTATTGTCATCTATTGTAAGGTGAAGCAAGGGCAAACCATCCCAAAAATCATGCTAGCGGCCTTTCGGCCAGGATCTTGAAGCTTTCCATCATGTTCTTCATCCGTATGTTTTGGATGTTTCAGATATCACTAGCTACAAGTGGATACAAAATCCTGTTTCTGACGCATGACTCAGGATTCTAGCACATTTACAGTGCAGGGGCAAAGGGGGCCGAAGCGTGGGTTTCCGACGTTGCGCTGTGACGCTCCCGGGGGCGGGTGGCGCTGCGACGCTGCGACGCTGCGACGCTCCGGGGGGGGGGGGGCGCTGCAACGCTGCGACGCTGCGACGCTGCCGTTGGGCCAGTGACGCTGCGACGCTGTTGGCGCTGCGACGCTGCGACGCTGGAGTGACGCTGCGACGCTGTTGGCGCTGCGACGCTGCGACGCGGGAGCGACGCTGCGACGCTGTTGGCGCTGCGACGCTGCGACGCTGCGTCGCGGGAGCGACGCTGCGACGCTGTTGGCGCTGCGACGCTGCGACGCTGCGACGCGGGAGCGACGCTGCGACGCTGTTGGCGCTGCGACGCTTCCTTCTGCAAGAGTGCACACGTCGTTGCGTCGCGGCGCGACACGGAAACCCCCATTGAAGATCGTCAATGAATGTAGAAATTTATATATAACGGGGCTGAAAGAATTAAATCCTTATTGAAGATCGTCCATGAATGTAGAAGTTTAACGGGGCTGGGAGAATTAAACCCTCATTGAAGATCGTCAGGGAATGTAGAAGTTTAACGGGGCTGGGAGAATTAAACCCTCATTGAAGATCTTCGATGAATGTAGAAGTTTAACGGGGCTGGGAGAATTAAACCCTCTTTGAAGATCGTCAATGAATGTAGAAGTTTAACGGGGCTGGGAGAATTAAACCCTCATTGAAGATCTTCAATGAATGTAGAAGTTAAACGGGGCTGGGAAGAATTAAACCCTCATTGAAGATCGGCCATGAATGTAGAAGTTTAACGGGGCTGGGAGAATTAAACCCTCATTTAAGATCGTCCATGAATGTAGAAGTTTAACGGGGCTGGGGAGAATTAAACCCTTATTGAAGATCGTCCATGAATGTAGAAGTTTAACGGGGGTGGGGAGAATTAAACCCTCATTTAAGATCGTCCATGAATGTAGAAGTTTAACGGGGCTGGGGAGAATTAAACCCTCTTTGAAGATCGTCAATGAATGTAATAGAAGTTTAACGGGGCTGGGAGAATTAAACCCTCGTTGAAGATCGTCAGTGAATGTAGAAGTTTAACGGGGGTGGGGAGAATTAAACCCTCATTGAAGATAGTCAATGAATGTAGAAGTCTAACGGGGCTGGGGAGAATTAAAACCTCATTGAAGATCGTCCATGAATGTAGAAGTTTAACGGGGGTGGGGAGAATTAAACTCTCATTGAAGATCGTCAATGAATGTAGAAGTTTAACGGGGCTCGGGAGAATTAAACCCTCATTGAAGATCGTCCATGAATGTAGAAGTTTAACGGGGCTGGGAGGAATTAAACCCTCATTGAAGATCGTCAATGAATGTAGAAGTTAAACGGGGCTGGGGAGAATTAAACCCTCATTGAAGATCGTCCATGAATGTAGAAGTTTAACGGGGCTGGGAGAATTAAACCCTTTTTGAAGATCTTCGATGAATGTAAAGTTTAACGGGGCTGGGGAGAATTAAACCCTCATTTAAGATCGTCCATGAATGTAGAAGTTTAACGGGGCTGGGGAGAATTAAACCCTTATTTAAGATCGTCAAAGAAAGTAGAAGTTTAACGGGGCTGGGGAGAATTAAAACCTCATTGAAGATCGTCCATGAATGTAGAAGTTTAACGGGGCTGGGAGAACTAAACCCTCATTGAAGATCTTCGATGAATGTAGAAGTCTAACGGGGCTGGGGAGAATTAAAACCTCATTGAAGATCGTCCATGAATGTAGAAGTCTAACGGGGCTGGGGAGAATTAAAACCTCATTGAAGATCGTCCATGAATGTAGAAGTTTAACGGGGCTGGGGAGAATTAAACTCTCATTGAAGATCGTCAATGAATGTAGAAGTTTAACGGCGCTCGGGAGAATTAAACCCTCATTGAAGATCGTCCATGAATGTAGAAGTTTAACGGGGCTGGGAGAATTAAACCCTCATTGAAGATCGTCAGTGAATGTAGAAGTTAAACGAGGCTGGGGAGAATTAAACCCTCATTGAAGATCGTCCATGAATGTAGAAGTTTAACGGGGCTGGGGAGAACTAAACCCTCATTGAAGATCGTCCATGAATGTAGAAGTTAAACGGGGCTGGGGAGAATTAAACCCTCATTTAAGATCGTCCATGAATGTAGAAGTTTAACGGGGCTGGGGAGAATTAAACCCTTATTTAAGATCGTCAAAGAAAGTAGAAGTTTAACGGGGCTGGGGAGAATTAAAACCTCATTGAAGATCGTCCATGAATGTAGAAGTTTAACGGGGCTGGGGAGAACGGGGCTGGGAGAATTAAACCCTCATTGAAGATCGTCAATGAATGTAGAAGTTTAACGGGGCTGGGAGAATTAAACCCTCATTGAAGATCGTCAATGAATGTAGAAGTTTAACGGGGCTGGGAGAATTAAACCCTCATTGAAGATCGCCCATGAATGTAGAAGTTTGAAGGGGCTGGGAGAATTAAACCCTCATTGAAGATCGTCAATGAATGTAGAAGTTTAACGGGGCTGGGAGAATTAAACCCTCATTGAAGATCTTCGATGAATGTAGAAGTTTGAAGGGGCTGGGAGAATTAAACCCTCATTGAAGATCTTCAATGAATGTAGAAGTTTAACGGGGCGAGGTAGTGTTCAGAGGGGGTCGCTGGCTTGATCTTCGAAGATGCAACATATATTCAAAGGGGGTGGCGGGGCTGATGTCTCAAGGTGCAACGTATTGTTCAGAGGGGGTTGGGGAGTTGATGTCTTGTGATGGTGAAGATGCAACATAGTGTTCAGAGGGGGTTCCAGGGCTACTGTCTCAGCTTGTCCGGTGGCTTCTCGGCTTCTCGGCTTGTCCGGTGGCTTCTCGGCTTCTCGGCTTCTCGGCTTCTCGGCTTGCCCGGCGGCTTCTCGGCTTCGCGGCTTCTCGGCTTCTCGGCTTCTCGGCTTGCCCGGCGGCTCCTCGGCTTCGCGGCTTCGCGGCTTCTCGGCTTCTCGGCTTGTCCGGTGGCTTCTCGGCTTCTCGGCTTCTTGGCTTCTCGGCTTGTGCCGGGCTTCTCGGCTTCTCGGCTTCTCGGCTTCTCGGCTTCTCGGCTTCTCGGCTTGTGTCGTACTTCGCGGCTTCTCGGCTTCTCGGCTTCTCGGCTTGTGTCGGGCTTCTCGGCTTCTCGGCTTCTCGGCTTCTGGTCGCATTTCTGGGCCCCTTTTGCCCGTGCTTTGCACATTTACAGTAACTGATAGCTTACTTAAAACAAAACGGTCAATGTTAGTGAAGCAATAGTAACCCATCCCCAAAAAAATTGCCATAGATGGGTGCTATAGATACCATCAATCCATATCAATCAATGATGGGTGGTTTATGACATTGCTGTACTAACATTAGTTGCCCAAGTTTCTCCACCCTTCCCCGGGGGTCCCCCGCCAGCGTGCACCGGGCCCTTCGTTGCCAAGCTGCGCGAGACCTCGCCGGAGCCATCGTGGTCCAGGCGATAGAACATCTCCCGCAGCTCAGCCAACACCTACAGGGCAGATCAAGGGTTGGATCGAGAGTTTGGGGTATTTTCTATGATAGTTATTAATATGGGCATATTCATGACTATGTTAATCATTATGTTTATATGCTAGTTATGATAAAAGTGAAATGATTATGATAGATGTAGATGATGATGATGATGATGGTGATGATGATGATGATGATGATGGTGGACGTTAGTATGATACCTGTTGTGACGATTATTATCGCTGTTGTTTTTTATGACTATGACGGTTATTGTTCTGATAGTTCTTGTGGTTCATAGCTGTTATGATTATGACCGTTATTGATCCCTTCCCCCTAATATTAAACCTCCCCAGAACCATGGTTTAGGAAGAGATCTAACACATATTTAGGACCATACAATGGGGTGGTTTATATTGGGTGGATGGGATTATTTTGATACTTATCATGATGGGTTACAAACTTAAGTTTTTAGGGCTATTAATAATCTACCAAAATGATGGGTTATTGTCATGGGTTATCAATGTATAATAATCTACCCATGATGGTTATCTAATATCCTATACTGGACCCATGATTCTAAATAATGATGGCCAGTTATCCCGGGCTATCTATAGGATATTAAGATCCATGGGTCATTCATTTAGCTCGTTCATTGGGTGAATGCGCTTTTCTTGGGGATAATCCATACAGTAGTAGCTTAGTGGCTGTTAGTGTAACCAGCAAAATGGCTGAAAAAGGCACTTGGATGTGGGGACCCAGGCATCCTAAGTTATATTATTATATTATATTTACAACCTCTGAATCACTGGAAATATGTATTCCATATGTACACATATTATGACACAGACACACACACGCACACACACACACATATATATATATACATAAATTGATACACATAATATACAAGTTACAAAGATATACACATGCCGATATACATACGTATGCATATATATATATATTCATACATCATTTATATACATCCACGCACAAGTGGATGAACGAACACGATTTACCCCAATTGGTATTACCTGCTAATATTTCACCAACAAAGATGGGGATTTATGGATATTATATTATATATACACTATATATATTAAAAAAAATACGCTATGTGTATATATATATATATACACACTATATACACTATACATATATACACATGCATAATGGAGACGCCATTGAGGTATAACTATAGGGAATGTACTGGGGGTATAAGAGAGCATTACATCCGATTGACCATCCGATTGTACCATGGTAGTGCGCTTTCATGAAATTCGGACCATGACCATGACTTGAACCCCTATATCCAATGCTCAAACTGTTCACCCAAGAACTCAAGAACCCCATTTTCATCCCATTGTCCAATTCAATTTCAGCCGTGGCCCCACGATATCTCCTGCCTTTTTCCGATTCTGCTCTTCTATGGAACGCCTCAGAGCCGTGGTAAACCTAGCCAGGGCCAACAAAAAAATATCACCAAAAGTCAATCTTTTCTTGGGAAAAATATGGTGAACCATACCCCTCTTGTGCCACCGCAGGAGTCAGTCCCCTGGAAACCGAAGAAAACGATTGAAATGCCAGGTCCGCCTGAAGGCGCAGGTAACACAATTTTCTGACAACCTGTGGCCTGTCTCTAAAATAGACTTGTTATAACTTGTCGGGCTGAGGTATGACCATCAGGGGGGCTTTCCATGATTCCATTAGTATACTGAATGGGGATGTGAAAACCTGACTTTCAACGGGTGTTCATCTGCAGCCAGCTGCCGGCTGATACCGTCGGGCCATGGCACAAGAGGCTTTTGTCTTTGGCCGCTTGTTCCAAGCTGGAATTCACGATCACCGCTGTGACCTGCCGTGGTCAGTTGCACCTGTGTTTGGCGTTGTTTTTTCTTGCCTTGCCGACGCATGTGTACACGTATGCAATACACTATCAGTATAATGAACAAAATGTCAAATAATGATATATTATACAGTATTATACAGATACAGTTGAAACTAGACATGGATATGCCATGATATGCCTGTGCATCACAGTGAAGAAAGGTTATGAATGGTTATGAGGGTGTGGCAATATTAGGGACATGAGTTCTATCATGTTGTGTTGTTGTGTTCCACATCCTTGGAGATTTTGGCAGCGCACCAGGTTCATGATGACGATGCCAACAACTAGAATTACCTTGGGCACATGAGCAGTGGCCAAAAGGCCAGGAGTTGCCAAAACCACAGCCACCACTGCTAAATTTCCTGTCATTTCCTGTCATGTCCTCGAACTCGATGGCTGGTGATCATCAGATCTCAATCAGACTCATCATGACTCATCATGACTCATCATCCACTACTCAGCCAGCTTACACGGCTTACACTTACACCGTAACTTACACCTGCCAGCCTCTCCATTTCATCCAGGATCCAGAGATGATCCAAGGTACTATGACAAAGTAGGCCAGCAACAGAGGATCCCGATCTCCCAGAGGTTTGTAGACATGCACCTGAGTCATGCTGAGTCATGAGTCGATCTCTCCAGTGAATGGCTTTTGTCAGAGTTGACTCTACGCCGTAGACTCTACGCCTTTTTTGAGCAGGAATCCGCTAAAGAAAAACCTTTGACATCGTTTCACCCTGTTGCTCCCATCCCAAGAACAAACCGTTTTTGGGTCTCCTATGTTTTCATGTTTGGGTCGCCAACGCTGGTTTTTTGACCCATTCTCAGATCATCCCCAGCCCAAGAAATGGTACATAATGGTACCAAGCATCTATGTTATCGAAGGATACAAACCTCGGTCCCATCAGTCCGAGCGGCGTGAATCGTGTTGGGAGTCGTCTCCCCTTTTTGCGTCCCCGGTGTCTCCGGGATGTCCCAAAATTACCCTCCGGTAATTTAACGTAGCTATTGAAAATGGCCATTAATAGTGGATTTTCCCATGAAAAATGGTGATTTTCCATAGCTATGTTAGTTTACCAGAGGGTAACTTGAAAAATTGAAATATCCATTGAGTCTTTTCCAAATAGATCAGACTAGTGTGACTAGTGGCCGATGAGCACCAGAATTTTCCTGCCCACCTGCCAGTTCCAACATCAAAAGGAGCATTGGATGTGTGTCGGAAACACTGATCAACTGATATCAACTGGCTGCGTGACAATACCCAATTGATGAGTTCCATCTTTCCAGCATCACATGGCTATGCATACGGCCAGTCATTTGTGGGCAACTTAATATTGCAATTTTTTTTTGCCACCCCATTCTTGACCCATCCCCTTTTTGTGCGAGCATCTGCAGCAATGTGATCATGGTCTTTGACAAATCACCTGATGCTCGGCAAACATAGCTCACTTGTAGGATGATCCCGATGACTTCATTCCTTCTCTGGATTCCTCCTATTGAACACGGCGGTTTGAAGCCTTGCTGCAACGTAGGGGAGTTACACAATGTTATATAATTATATTTAATTATGCATATTTGGGACCATTTCGGGGGCCTTTCATATTTGAAGGATTGGATTGTTTATTGATATGCCATTTGGTAGTTTGACATGTATGGTTTGATCATCCTGGCGTTCAGTTCAGAAATGAGCATCAAATATCCTCACCAAGCCCTAAGAATGGACATTTCCACAAGCCTCTGGCAATTTAACAAGCTGTGGAAAATCACCATGGAAATGATAGGTAAGTCATCGAACTACATTGGCCATGGCTTCCATAGCTTAGTTTACTGGAAAATATCGCGTTTGCCAAGCTGCACTGGAATTAGACTCCAGTTTCGAACTGCCATCAGGCTATGAGAATGTCCGAACATCTTGCCCAAGCTCCCATCAACATCCATCAACCCTCCGTCCAAAGCGCCGAAATTCTCATGCACGGTCTCAGCAAAGACCTGTGGCACACTGGAGTTGAAAGATTTACCGACCAAACCCGCACAATATCACACGATGGATGAAAAATGATGAAATAGTCCAAGAATGTCCAAAAGTTCTCAAGTGTTGCCCTTCCCAAATGATAGGTTTTTCTTATTCCCAGCTCTGAGTCAGGAGCCTCGTCTTGTTCCAACAAGGGATGCTGGTACAGCAGCTGAAGAATCAGGCAAGCAAAGATGTACCTGCACAGAATCCAGGGTTGTCCCCCATTTTTTGTGACCTATGACTTGCACATGACGAATAAATTTAATTGAAACTCACCATTGAAAAAAAGACGGAAACGATGGGGGCCAGTTCAAAGAGGCCTGCCTATCAGTTCAATGGGATGAAACAAGCCTGTTTTACAACCAAGTTTTTGACATGTTCTTGTTGGGTTTCCACTGCCGGAGCACAAGACCACGAAGAGGAGAAGAATAGTATACACCATGGTTGAGGCCGAATGCGCCAAACCTGCGCCAAAGTGTATAAAAAATTTCATGCTAATGTGAATGCCACTTCTGGAGGGGGTTCATAAATTACATGTATGCCGAAGCAAACTAAGTGGATCTAACTGGTGTCTATTGGAGACATGCATACACATATGTATACACATGCATATAGCAATATATACATATAATATATGCATATGTGTATACAGTGTGTACACGTATAGTTATATAGCTCTGTGTAGTACTTATGTGTTTGGATATGCTTGAGGAAATCCAAAACAAATATTCCCTAGAGACTCTCCTAGTTTCCCATGGGGGAAATAAGCAGTTATCTTCAGCAACCCAGGTATATACTTATACGAGCTTGTCAGCATGCCAACAATGTATATAATAAGTGAATGTGTATATATAAATATACATGCATATTAGTAGTTATGTGTATGTTAACAAATAAATAAATATATATATATATACACATACATATACACACACATATATAAATATACATAATATAATATGTGTATATATATATATATATATACATGTATGTGTGCATCTGTGTGTTGTGTCCCTAGAACCGCGTTTGTTTCACAGCCAATGTGACATGTGTGTTTAAAGTTCGCTCCAAGCATAGGCAATTTTCCACTGACATACCGAATCTGGGAACTGACCTGGTGTAACCCCAAATTGTTGTTTGTTTGTCAACGTTTGTCATGGTTTATTCCCTATGAAAGTGACCATAAATGAAGCGTATGACACAATCATCCCGTCGCGCCGTTTTCCGTACGTGCGTTTTGCACAATTTCATTATCATCAGGTCCACTTCAAGTGTATTTCGTTTGTATTTCGTGTGGGAAAAATGAAGTATTTTTGTGTAGCATGCACAAAATGATGTGGAATTTGGCTGGTGTTAAAAAAAAAAATCGCTTGTGTTTTCATCCAATTTTGTCCGAGAATTATGTGAAATTTAACATCGTTTGGAATAGGCTCTGCCCGCATAACATGTGTCATCGCATCAAAATGGGAAAGACAGAACGTGGCCTGCGTGGTATATTCATCATCATTTTTGTCCAAAAATTGTCGAAATCAGTGCGCATTTAGAGTGGTTTTACTTTTTTTTTCCGTCTCGCTGTGGTGCCGTACAAGTTTTTTTTGAAAATGTTGTTTTCCCCATGACACCTATTAGAACACAGACTGCGCACTTTGTTTTCTTCTTCACTTTCGAAGCAAGTTGAGCTGGTGGATTGTCTTCGTGCGAATTAGAGTGGGGCGATTGATATACCTCCATTGGAACGCGCGCAAGTAAACCGCAATCAATTCTGATTGGCTTCCTAGCTGTTTTGGAATGAATGCTTTGCAGCCACTCCAAACTTGGTCAATTGTTCCGGTATGTACTTGAATGACCTCTCGTCCTCGTCTCAGTTCACCAGTAAACTGGCCAGCTGAATGGTTCACCACACCATGAAGAAGGTTCAAGGTTGAGGACATTCTTTTGTAGCAACGAGCACCATCAGTAAGGATCATGTACGAAGTACAAGGTACGTGAACATCCCCCACCCCCCCACCCCACCCCATCAGCAGCGTAGCAACATGTGACGTAGTAAACGATCCCAGAGATCTCAGCAGCGTAGCAATGGATCATGTACGAAGTACAAGGTACGTGAACATCCCCCACCCCCCCCACCCCACCCCATCAGCAGCGTAGCAACATGTAACGTAGTAAACGATCCCAGAGATCTCAGCAGCGTAGCAACATGTAACGTAGTAAACGATCCCAGAGATCTCAGCAGCGTAGCAATGGATCATGTACGAAGTACAAGGTACGTGAACATCCCCCAACCCCCCACCCCACCCCATCAGCATCGTAGCAACATGTAACGTAGTAAACGATCCCAGAGATCTCAGCAGCGTAGCAATGGATCATGTACGAAGTACAAGGTACGTGAACATCCCCCACCCCCCCACCCCACCCCATCAGCAGCGTAGCAACATGTAACGTAGTAAACGATCCCAGAGATCTCAGCAGCGTAGCAATGGATCATGTACGAAGTACAAGGTACGTTAACATCCCCCACCCCCCACCCCACCCCATCAGCAGCGTAGCAACATGTGACGTAGTAAACGATCCCAGAGATCTCAGCAGCGTAGCAATGGATCAGTACGAAGTACAAGGTACGTGGAACTCCCCCACCCCCCCACCCCACCCCATCAGCAGCGTAGCAACATGTAACGTAGTAAACGATCCCAGAGATCTCAGCAGCGTAGCAACATGTACGAAGACAAGGTACCATCCCCACCCCCCACACCCCATCAGCCAGCCGTAGCAACTGTGACGTAGAAACGATCCCAGAGATCTCAGCAGCGTAGCAATGGATCATGTACGAAGCAAGGTACGTGAACATCCCCACCCCCCCACCCCACCCCACCCCAACATAGCGATATTCAAAAATGTGCGTTTCACTCGTACGGTTTTCGGGGCGTAAGCACAATCATGTAGAGATAAGTAGAGTAATCCCTATATGCCGCAATGATTTGCGATTTCCAACCGTGCAGGATAGAGCATGACCACGCAGCCAAGGACTTATAGTATCTTATAGTGCAATACCACCACTTGTGTTCGCGGAACTGGCAAGATTCGACAAGTGGATTAAATCTTCCTATCAACTCAGCAGTGAGTTCATTTGCTACTCAACCGCCATTTGCCGCCTAGGGGTGCATGTTATTCTTTTGTGTTTTTGAAGAAAAGGGAGAAGAAGAAAAAGAAGAAAAAGAAGAAGAAGAAGAAAAAAAAACAATACTTTACTTCGTGTGATCCCCACCATGACATTTATACATTTTGTTACTGGCAAATCTTCTGGCATTCTATCTGACATATCTTCTGGCATTTTATCTGACATATCTTCTGGCATTCTATCTGGCATATCTTCTGGCATATTATCTGCTCAAATCTTCTGGCATTCTATCTGGCAAACATTCTGGCACTTTATCTGGCATATCTTCCGGCATTCTATCTGACATTTTATCTGGCATTCTATCTGGCATACCTTCTGGCGTTCTATCTGGCATATCTTCTATATATCTTCTAACATTCTATCTGGCATATCTTGTGGCTCTCTATCTGGCATATCTTCTAACATTCTATCTGGCATATCTTCTGGCACTCTATCTGGCAGATCTTCTGGCATTTCTATCTGGCCGTTGAGGTCCAGCGGTGCACACTGAGCTGGGAAGGTCCCAGGTTGAGGTCCAGCGGTGCACACTGAGCTGGGAAGGTCCCAGGTTGAGGTCCAGCGGTGCACACTGAGCTGGGAAGGTCCCAGGTTGAGGTCCAGCGGTGCACACTGAGCTGGGAAGGTCCCAGGTTGAGGTCCAGCAGCGCACACTGAGCTGGGAAGGTCCCAGGTTGAGGTCCAGCACTCCGCACTGAGCTGGGAAGGTCCCAGGTTGAGGTCCAGCAGTGCGCACTGAGCTCGGAAGTTGGCGAAGAGCTTGGCGAAGAGTTGGCAAGGCGGAAGTGGAGGTGGAAGTTGATGCAGACATGGTCGAGGAGAAACTGGAGGAGGAGGCGGAGGAGGCGGAGGAGGCGGAGGAGGAGCAGGACGAAGCGGAGGAGGAGGAGGAGGCAACAGCTCTGATAAAATCTAACAACCCTCACCTGGCAGGTGGGGAAAAAACAAAACGGTCATGCCGTCCATAGCCCAGTCATACAACGTTGGTTCATTCTGGGAGCAAGAGATCTGCAGAATTCACTGCCCTTCTATTTCTGGCATTGCGAAGTCCACCATACACAGAGACCCTTCAGTTGTTGGTTCCTGAGAATCGCCCGTTTGTGGTGAACTGTTGCTAGGTCAAATTGCGAGAAGGTATACGGTATACGGTATATATACTGATACACCTAAGATCACCTAAGTAACTCTATAGTTTGTTGTATATCTTCGTACTTGTTCTTTGCTTCATTTGGCTTGATTTTGCTGTGCTTGGCAGTCTCCCAGCCCTAGCAAAAGTCGCTGCGGCCTTGCACCAGCATCCAAAGCTCCCGAAATCTCATCAGGAACCTCACCGTTTTTGCCTCATGGCGAGCAGGATGCGAAGTCCCTGACGCCCCATTCTGACGTGCTCGTCCTCTGAAGATTCGATTTGTAAAGTATATGTAAGTGTCATCGGTTCTCTTTAATTTACCATGACCAAAAAGGTGCAAAGTTTCACCTTCTATGTCAGCATTGCATCACACTGGAAGATGCTGTCCAGAGTTGGTGATGCCGAGAATTCTTCAGGGTCAATGGTCATCCCGGTTGTCACCCACCCCTCTGGGAGCAGTGACCAGCCGCAGCAGTCGAGCACATCTCAACATCAACAGCGTGTGGACCTGTGTGGGATCAGGTTCTCTGCTCGATCTAACGGGCAATTCCCAAAATTGACTTTGAAAATTAAGGTTTATAAATGAAATCGCCGGCTTATCCGCATCAACTGCCAATTCATAGGCAGCTCAACCAGCTTAAGCAGCAAATTCCAAGCTTTAGGTTAGGGATGGGCCAAATCATGTTTGCCCAAGGCCATGGAGAATTCAACGCACAAACATTCAACATCCAGACATGTCAATAATCGCAATAGTTCAAAAGAAATGACATGAAATGACCATTCTGCGCTTCCCAGTGCTTCCCGCCTCCGGCACGTTATGGACGAGAGGGAGGATCCACTGACTCACGATGCCTAAAAACACCAGGAAACAATCCTCAGCGCCCACCGCTGCTCCGGGACGAAACAGGAGGAACATTACATGAATATATACATGAATCGCGTATCATCATATCGCGTTTCATCTTGTACCAATATCGCAATGTTTGCCAAAATGACTGTCATGCAAAAGATCTCATATCTTAACATATTTTAACCATCTTTATTGCACATCTCAAAACCATCCGAGTCGTCCAAAACGAAGCCATCATCCCATCCCCACCACCACGTTTCAGCGCATCTTTAGCTCAGGGACGAAGCGAAGCCACGGATCGCGGAACACCGAATGGCAGTCTTCCAGTAGACGCATGATGAGCTCCACGGTGTAAGCTGCCAGGAAACAATGCTCCAACCTTGGGGCGTTTCGGACCAAGGTTCAAACTGGGGCACCATGGGGCACCAATTTTTCCATCTATAGTAGATATCACTAGACGAGGGCTGGCCCGAGAGCGAGTAGGTGTATATATAGCTACTCAGATGTGTTATGCAGTTGTATGATTGGCAGACGCCAAAGACTTACATGAATATGTTCATGAGCATGTTGTTTGAGATCATGTGAAAATGTTGATTATGTGTAGATGCCAAGATAAAAAGATGTGAAGATGTTAGGGTTTTAGTTTCAAGAGACAGACAAGGTATGCTGTATAATTAGAAGGTGTGCAAAAATACATACATACAGATATGTTCAAAGGCTCTCAAGCACAGACGCACGCGGAGAAACATGTTTACACATACATACACACAGAAGCTTTTACACACAAAAGTTTCTTTTACACACAGACACTTTTACACGCAGACGCTTGTACACACAGCAAGCTTTTGCACACAGTAAGCTTTTACATTTTACACACAGAAGTTTTTACACACAGAAGCTTTTGCACACAGAAGTTTTTACACATAGAAGCTTTTACACACAGAAGCTTTACACAGACGCGTTTACACACAGAAGTTCTTACGCACAGAAGTTTTTACACACAGAAACTTTTTACACACAGACACTTTTGCACACAGAAGCTTTTTACACACAGAAGCTTTTACACACAGAAGCTTTTACACACAGAAGTTTTTACACACAGAAGCTTTTACACACAAAAGCTTTTACACACAGAAGCTTTTACACAGAGAAGCTTTTACACGCAGAAGCTTTAACACGCAGCAATTGTTTACACGCAGAAGCTTTTTACACACAGACACTTTCACAAACAAACGCTTGTACACACAGCAAGCTTTTGCACACAGAAGCTTTTTACACACAGAAGCTTTTACACACAAACGCTTGTACACACACAGAAGCTTTTACACGCAAACGCTTCTACACACACACACAAGCTTTTACACACAACAAGCTTTTACACACACAAGTTTTTACACGCAGAAGCTTTCACACATGCTGACACTTTTACACACGAAAGTTTTTACAAACAAAAGCCTTTTTACATATAGACACTTTTACACGCAGAACCTTTTACACACAGACGCTTTTACACACAGACGCTTACACACAGTCACTTTTACACACGGAAACTTTTGCACACAGAACCTTTTACATGAAGAAGCTTTTACACACAGACACTTTTACACACAGAAGCTTTTGCACACAGACGCTTTTACACACAGAAGCTTTTACACACAGAACCTTTTACGCACAAAAGCTTTTACACCGACGCGTTTACACACAGAAGCTCTTACACATAGAAGCATTTACACACAGAAGCTTTAACACACAGCAAGCGTTTACATGCAGAAGCTTTTTACACACAGGCACTTTTACAAACAGACGCTTGTACACACAGCAAACTTTTACACACAGACGCTTGTACACACAGCAAACTTTTACACACAGCGAGCTTTTACACACAGAAGCTTTTTACGCACAGAAGCTTTTACACACAGACGCTTGTACACACGGAAGCTTTTACACACAGCAAACTTTTACACACACTTGCTCAGAAAATCTCAGAAACATCTTTGCGAATTATGATGTGGAATGCATCTTACGTGCAAAAAACACTCCAGTTAAACCTGACAGGAGACATTGGAAGATCAGGAGTGAGAAACTGTGCAAAGGAAATCTTTCAATGTCCTTGCTAAAAGAATTACATTGTTCTGATGCAGCTCATTCCAACTAAGCCAAATGGTGGCTTCCCTAACTTTGAAAACGACGTGCCAGTTCTAGGCTTAGCCGGTTGCCATTGACGATAAATTGGAAAATTGCAGGTACGCGGAGGTGATCAATCTCCGCTTCCCCCATTGTGGAATAGCTTCGTTGGCACAGGTATCCACAATGGGCCTGCGCCCCCTGGTCAAACGGTGTTTGAAATCGACCATTCCTCATAGCGAGAAAATCCCAAACCTAACGAACAAGAAAAAGCGACATCAACATGTAGAAGTTTTACATCTATTCAGATGTTTCACACACACACAAGCTTTTACACACAAAAGCTTTTACACACAAAAGCCTTTACACACAAAAGTTTTTATACACAGACGCTTTACACACAGAAGCTTTTACACATAGAAGCTTTTACACACGGAAGCTTTTACAAACAAAAGCTTTTTACATACAGACACTTTTACACACAAACGCTTTTACACACAAACGCTTTTACACACAGAAGCTTTTGCACACAGAACCTTTCACACACAGATGCTTTTACACACAGAAGCTTTTACACACAGACGCTTTACTTTTACACACAGGCCCTTTAACAGGACCAACCAAATTCGCAAAAAACACTCAGTTTTTCACACTCAAACCTCATTTCGTGCGAAAGGGTTGCCGCGGACACTTCAAAATCGCAATTTTACCTAAGTTTTGGACGATCGAACCTCCTTTTGTGCGAAAGGGTTGCCGCCGGACCAACCAAAGTCGCAAAAAAATCCTCAGTTTTTGACGATCGAACCTCATTTCGTGCGAAATGGTGGCCATTTCGTGGCGCCTCATCGGCACCGCCCGCGGCCTAAAGAGAGAAGAGAAAAAGTAGGAGAGAGACCGTGACAGAGGTGACAGAGGGCAAGGAGAGAGAGAGAGAGAGAGAAGGAGAGAGAGTGCCGATGTGAAGATGAGAAGATGTGATGAAGATGTGATGAAGATATGATGAAGATGTGATGAAGATGTGATGAAGATGCGAAGATCAGAAGATGTGATGAAGATGTGAAGATGTGAAGATGAGAAGATGAGAAGATGAGAAGATGAGAAGATGTGATGAAAATGTGAACTAATGAAGATGTATAGCAGACCTCCACTATTAGAAGAACCCTTCGCTCAGACGCTCTCTGGAAAAAGGTATATACAATATTGAAATATAATATGATATTATCATATGTGTTTTAGTTCAACAAAATCTAACAACATCCAGCAGTGGTCGCTGCCAGGGAACATGGCGCAAATGTCTGTGTTTTTGCCTTCGGTTCTCCAGGAGAGTTCCAAGCCAATATTCACCTGCAGCCGCAATTCTTACTCGGGCACTGGACATGTGTATATATCATTTTGTGATTCATCTCATGGTTGCTAGTATAATGATCATTGACTGACAAATGCAGTGTCAACTCCGGAACATCCTGGGAAGGCCGTCACTAAGCTAAACTTGCTCACCAAAAGCGGTCGTTCTGATGATCATCATCACAATCATCACGTCTATCTACGCACACACACACACGCATAGACATATGCATATACATATGCATATGATATACATATAAAATTTCATATACGTATACATATACACATATACACATACATATTACATATTACATATAAATGTACATGTACATTTACGTTTACATATACATATACATTACGTTTACATATACATATACATGTAATGTACATATATATATATATTCATGTACATGTACATATAATTACATTTGCATTTACATACATAATATGCATATACAAATATGATATTGCATATACATATACATATACCTAATATACAGTACACAATACACAATATACACAATACAAAATACATACAGTAAATTACAGTAATACAAAACGCATAATACAAGATACGTAATATACAATACATAATACATATTACATAAGACAAAACACATAATACACAGTACAGTAGCACAAGATACATAAGACAGAACACACAACACATAACACATACTACACACTACTTAATTTGACAATACATACTACATAATACATTAATATACGTAATACAGAATACATAATAAAATATAGATATACATCCCGGCAGGTGCGGAATCGTGCGTGTAATTAGTCGTAGACTAAGCACTTCAAAATGCATGATCCTTACAATGTTTTGTTCTTTGTCAAGAATCTTTTCAAGGGTCACCAAAAAGGTCAATTCTCTTGTTAATTAATCTCTGTGAAACCACAGCGCCACGCCATTTTACGTTGCAATGCTTGAGCTCACCCCATGGGGTCTGTACATCTTGGCAGTAAGATCCAATTGTTGGAGATCATGTCAGACATCTAAATGACCTGAATATAAAGAACGAAACATCACACAAACAACCAACCTCCCAACCTACCCTCTCCACACCGTAGAACAAAACAAGCTAAGTCAAAAAAGAATGAGAAAAAACTTAAGAGTGTAGCATCAAGAGGGTGTTGCCACTTACTTGAGAAAGTTAAGAAAGTAGCATCAAGAGCGTGCTGCCAGCTACTTCAGAAAGTTAAGAGCGTTGCATCAAGAGCATGCTGCCATTCACATGAGAAAGTTAAGAGCATAGCATCAAGAGCGTGTTGCAAGTTATATGAGAATATACGAGAAAGTTCAGAGCGTAGCATCAAGAGCGTGTTGCAAGTTACTTGAGAAATTTAAGAGCAAAACTCAAGAGCGTGTTGCAAGTTGCTTGAGAAAGTACAGAGCGTAGCATCAAGAGCGTGTTGCAAGTTACTTGAGAAAGTTTACTGCAGACCCTATCAAGTGTGTAATGCCAGTTGATGAAAATTAAGAGCGCAGAATCAAAAGCGAATGGGAAGAAAGCAAGGCAGCAAAAAAGTATCACACCCCCCACCCCACAACGGACACCCCACAAAATCTTAATGTGAACAACACATGAATATATCCTTCTTGTAAAAGATGCACATCACTACACGTACGGTTTTGCACCCGTTAGCCGTTAGCATGTGTATATATATATATAATTATTTATATATATGTATATGCGTGTACTTATACATGTACATATACATATACATGATTATACATGTACTACGAATTATACGCATAATACGTATACGTATACATATACATATACATATAGAATATAGATATACATATACAGTATTGACACAAGCCTAATAGCTGTAACAGCGAGCACGATTTAGAGCACATTTTTTTGCACGAGGGAGAGCACCAAAAAGATGAGACACGTATCAAAAAAAAATATAAATGCATCAAAAAAAAAATATCCAGCACGCATCAAAAAAAATATATATATATGCATCAAAAAAAAATATCCTGGTGCCACTGTGTGAGACCTCACGGGTTTCGTGCTGCAAACCTAGATCAAAAAAAAAATATCCGTATCAAAAAAAAAATATCGTCGTAGTAGTAGTAGTAGTAGCAGTAGTAGTAGTAGTATAGGAGTAGCAGTTGTAGTAGTAGTAGTAGAAGTAGTAGTAGTAGTAGTGGTAGTAGTAGTAGTAGCAGTAGCAGTAGCAGTAGCAGTAGCAGTAGCAGTAGCAGTAGTAGTAGTAGTAGTAGTAGCAGTAGCAGTAGCAGTAGTAGTAGTAGTCGTAGTCGTAGTCGTAGTCGTAGTCGTAGTCGTAGTCGTAGTCGTCGTCGTAGTCGTAGTCGTCGTCGTAGTCGTAGTAGTCGTCGTAGTCGTCGTAGTAGTCGTCGTCGTAGTAGTAGTAGTAATGGTAGTAGTAGTAGTAGTAGTAGTAGTAGTAGTAGTAGTAGTAGTAGTAGTAGTAGTAGTAGTAATGGTAGTAGTAGTAGTAGTAGTAGCAGTAGTAGGAGCAGGAGCAGCAGCAGCAGCAGTAGCAGTAGCACATAGGCACAAGTCTCGCTGGATATCAACAAAGATGAAATTAACCCAAATAAACGATGATGTTTATGCAAAAAGAAAGGAATAGTAGGTAGCAAGGGGAACCGGTTTAAAAATAAAAGCGGGTGGGGGGGTGCAGCGGGGAGGGCGCAGCGCCTCCCCCCGCAATGCGTACCAAGAGAGAAGCACATAGGCACAAGTCTCAATGGATATATTGCAAGTAAGAACGAGACGATCAAAAAAGAAGCACATAGGCACAAGTCTCGATGGATATCAGCAAAGATGAAATTAACCCAAATAAACGATGATGCTTATGCAAAAAGAAAGGAATAGTAGGTAGCAAGGGGAACCGGTTTAAAAATAAAAGCGGGTGGGGGGGTGCAGGGGGGAGGGCGCAGCGCCTCCCCCCGCAATGCGTACCAAGAGAGCAGCACATAGGCACAAGTCTCAATGGATATATTGCAAGTAAGAACGAGAAGATCAAGAAAGAAGCACATAGGCAGAGGTCTCGATGGATATCAACAAAGATGAAATTGACCCAAATAAACGATGATGCTTATGCAAAAAGAAAGGAATAGTAGGTAGTCAGGGGAACCGGTTAAAAAATAAA
The DNA here is from genome assembly GCA_947184155.2 of Cladocopium goreaui. Taxonomy (NCBI): domain Eukaryota; class Dinophyceae; order Suessiales; family Symbiodiniaceae; genus Cladocopium; species Cladocopium goreaui. The sequence goes on along the minus strand of CAMXCT020003391.1, from coordinate 114,897 downwards.
AGCGGGTGGGGGGGTGCAGGGGGGAGGGCTGAAGAGGGGCCCTAGCGTCTACTTTAAGATCAGCTAAGGCGTCTTCCCCAATGACAGCACTTGTTTTACTCAGCCTGTTGCCGGTCCGTGCTTGTCTACAGGGTTACTCTATATACCTCTTTCTTGAGCCTTGAAGGCGCATATAAATGTGCTCAATACTCATGCATGTGCCTATGTAGGTATTAGGTCGAAACAAAAACACAGGCACAAATTCAAAAGCAATGAGTAGAGCACTACGCCTTGCCGTACCCAATTGGTATTAAGAGTATCTTCCTGACTTCTCTACACAATGGCAAATAGCAAAAGAAACCGGAGTTACGCAGTGGCTTCGAATTGAAACACATGAAAGCAGCGAATGTCCTAAGGACATGTCGAAAAAGAACAGCGGATTCGCTAATTTTTCCAGTAGTGACCAATGGTGCTTCGCGCACGGTCTCTCCATAGGCAAAATGCCTCGCTCTACCGGTGAAGGTTCGAATTGAAAAGTTCGGGTTTGCAAGATTCAGAAATTCAGGTCATACGAAAAACAATTGACCAAATCACGAAATAAACGGAAATAGCGGATCTCCAAAGTTGCTCATTCAAGCAAACAATGGACTGAAATCGAAGTTGGTAATTTTTGGAGTTCGCTCCATTCGGAGTGGTCTGCTCGCCGGATGGTTCATGGAGATAAATGTGTATAGTATCTCTATTTACAAGAGTCTCTATTTTACATTAAATTGAAGTTCAGACACTTGTGGCATTATCTCTATCTAAAAGAGTATATGCCATCTGTGTGAAATAAGTTGATGCACAGAAAACTGTACACTGCCTCTCATGCTGTGTTATCTTCATTTAAAGAAGTGTACACTCACTTATAGCCAAAAGCTTGTTCTCCATGGTCTGGACGAAGAAGATGAGGATCCACCCCAACTAGCGTTGCCCTGATACGTTGATGCTTGATCTTCATATGCCTTTCTCTTTTTCTCCTTCTGTCTTTCCTTCCTTGTATCTGCATACTGATTCTTCTTGAAGGAATGTTTGTAATGATGTCGTTCATTCCATGACATATCAGAAGGATCAAGATGGATAAGAATTGGATTGTGAGCATCACGATCATTTGGGGCAACCATGAAGATGTTGTGATCACCATGTAAGCAAGTTTCATTTACCTTGAAGTAAAATTCACCCACATAGTTCATGTGATCTTCGTCTTCGTAGTCTTCAAGGTGTTCCTGACACATCAAACGTGAATGACCCCACTCAACAACTGTTAACATACAACAATCACCTTTCCCATTTGTCTTGTTCATGAGCTCGTCGGTGTCTGTTGCTGTTGTAATGCCATCCAAGTGTGTTGCAAGAAAATCCAAGTCACGATAACTGCAAGAAATGAAATGCTTGACCCTGATTGGAGGGCAAGATGAATCAAAATACTTGCGCATGGCTTGTGTTGCAACACCTACCATTCTGTTAATCCAGAATTGGATTAGGCTGTGTTGATATGTAGGGACGCCTGGAGATTTTGGTGTGCTGTAATAGCATGCCTTGTTTCCATCACCTGCGATGAAGTCAACTTGATATCTGGCACACTCAAAAGCCATAACAGCTAAGCACTCACCAACAATCCCAGCAGAGTCTGATGCATACTTCTGTCCGACGTGATAAACGCATACACGTGTCATCCTCATCCTAGCTCTTGTCAAGTCAACAATCTCATTTGTATCTCGGTCCTTTGTCTTTCCCCAAGATACTTCGAAGATTGCCCATGAGACTTGTCGAACTCGTGTGTCGTTGTCATCTGTTTGATATCCAGCAATTTGCTTGATATAGCCATCCTTTCCAAGGCGAGCTGCCACCATCAAGTCATGATAGTCATTGAAGCAAGATTTAAAGTCAACCTCGTCGAGTCTTTCTCTGTGAGGATACAATGAACCAGCCTCGCAATTCATGAAAAGATGTCCTCCAAAGTTCTTGATGACATTGATGAAGTAATTGTTGAACTGTGTTTTATTCACATCAAACTTTTCATGATCCTCATCGATAGTGTAGTCAATGTGTGGAATGAATTGTTGAAATCTTTCTGGAACCGGGCATTTTTCAAATCTGTTTCTGCACCAGTTTCCCAAATTCCAAAACATTGCTGTTATCTGTGGAGAGGATCTGTATGGAAATTCGGCATCCTTGTAAGTTGGGTCTGATAGGCCTCCACCTAAATATCTGTAAGCCAAGCTATGCAAGATCATACAGTAAGGTAAGACCTTGTGGTCCTCAACGTAATCTTGGAGTACCTTTGTGAGATTTCCAAAATCGTCATCAATCCTCTTTTCTGCTTCTTTTGAGGATGATTCTGCTTTGTCTTGATGAAGAGGATGCATCCTAGGATCACTACAACCATATTCAATGCGCTGATTGAGTTCTTGTAATTCTAGTTGTGGATTCTGATCCTTGTGTCTGGCAATGTACTCAATCATCAACTGGTCATCTGTAAGATGGTACCAATAATCTTGATGTGGAGACATAGTCTTCCTGTACTTGACATGCCAAAACATGTGTCGATGCTTCGAAGACGCTGGATAACCTTTATTGTAAAATCCTGCCCATTCACCATGGTAACCATCTGAAAAACAATCCTTCAATTTTCGAAAAACTGAATCATCTTCGTTTCCAGTGATATCTTGACCATAGTAAAGTCGAATTGCAGGTTTCACTTCAGGAGCTGTTTCATCATCTTGAATGTCTGTTTTCTTCTCCCCTGATTCCTCCTTTTCTGAGGAGCGTTCAGGTGGAGCTGATTCCTCTTTCTCTAAAGAGCTTTCAGCTGGGACATGTGGCTCCTGTGTGTCTTTTTCTTCTTCTTCTTCGACAGCAATCTCCTCATCTTCATCCTCTTCTTTCTCTTGTCGTTCTTCTGGTTTGACAAAACTGTCCTTGATCTTTTGTTGAACATTTTGATTGCACATACTGATCCATTTCAATGTACACTCAACCAATTTGTCATCATCAGTTTCCAAAATGATATGCTTGTCCTCAATGTTCAAACTTTCAATAGTGTGCTTGTACTCAGGATCACCAGCGCTCTGTCCTTGAAGGTCTGGAAGAGGAGTGTTTGGATCATCGTCCACCAAATCAGGATCCTCTGCGCCAAAGAAATTTTCTGCGCTGAGATGTTCATTGTCCTTGAGAATCTGGTCAATATCCAGTTTGAACTCATGATACTTGTCGTAGGAGATCTCATAACCCATCATAGGTGCATACTGCTCCATAAATGTTGAAAAAGAAGCATCTGATAATGCCGACATCATCAACCATAATGAAAAGTAGCTTATGTCACCACGTTCAAGGGGCTGACCTCCTTCAAGATCATCAATTTGAAGGATTCTTTGGCCTGCGAGTGTAATATCATGGAGGATCTGTCTGTGCTCTGGTTTGAGTTGCCTGACTAAAAACAGTCCCTGTTTGTCTTCAGGATTTCTTCGAGGATTTGCATCTGCTAATACCTCATCTTCTTGTTGTGGTTGTGTTTCCTCTCTTTCTTGAGAGCATACACCTTCTTCCTCTCTTTCCTGAGAGCCTGATGCCTTTTCCTCCTCTTTCCTGACAAAAACTTGTAGTCTTGGCAAAAACTCCAGTTCATCTTCAGCATCATCATCATCGTGATCTTCCATGTCCACATTCTGTTGCTCTGATTCTGGAATGTGAGCAATCTTGTCCTTTCCTGCTACCCAGATGTAGCCATCGAGCTTTGTAGATGTGTGGAAGTCACCTGAACCGCATTCCCTGACCTTTGTCCTTGCTCTTGCAGATTGATGGAATGCTTCATGCTGAAAGAATTGATTGTATGCATGTTCAACAAAGAATCTGTAAGACTGAGCAGTCAACTCCTTTCTGCTATCCACAAAATGTCGAAGCTTGTTGAGAGCAAAGATGGTAAAATGGCAAAAGCTAGCACGTGCTTCATCTTCATACAGATCGATTGCCATGATCATCATTTTTGTGGAAAATGAGAAATGCCGTTCAGGTTCTGGGATGACTGTTTTCTTGTTCATGGGAACTGTAATTCCTTGGATAGTCATGTCATACCCATGAGTACTCAACTCCAGTGCATCCAAAATGTTACCATCACGGTCCTTCTTTCTCTTGCAGAAATCTCCCCAGAGTTTGTCGTTCTCTCTAATGAACTGATCAAGATGCTTGGTGTAAAAGACAAAGACTGCTTCTGAGAGATACTCCATGTCCTTCTGTATTGCTAAGTCTCTTTCGTATAGCAAGAACTTCTCTCTCCATTCGTCTCTGCTGATACTGTGTCTGTCTTCCCAACCTGTTGGGGCAACTTGACCTCGCATCCAGTCTGTCCAATGTCGTCGACAAGAGTCCATGTAACCTTCCATGGCTGCAATGTTTTTTCCTCGATGGAAGTGTGCCAACATGCGTCCAATCTCCCAAGCTCTTGTGAAGAGTAAGCATAGATGTCCTGTCCATGGTAACTTCTCCCAGTCTGAGCGAGTGATCGATTGTCTACGAAGTGCTATCTTTTGTGAAGAGAGTAGTAGGTTCCATTCACGCAGAACTATCACTTTTTCTCCTGAGGAGTTCTTGATGAGTTCACCGCTCTCTTCTCTTGCACAAACAATACCTGCCTCATACAGGACCCAGGGATTCGATGCAGAAATTGAACTTTTGGTAGCCTGTTCTACAACAGGGTCTTCGATATCATCTGGTGGATCTTCTGCTTCCCAGAGGTTGACAGCCTCTTCACCCATTGGGTCGTCATGGACGTCCACTGATGGCTCCTCTTGTTGATTGTCTTGAGCATCTTGTTGAGGATCATCATATTGTGGTGATTCTGGACTTCCTGATGAGGAGCGTTGTTGCTCCCATACATCTTGAGGTTCCTCTCTTTCTGGAGAGCGTCCTCTTCTTGATGGTTGTTCATATGGGTTTTCCATGGTTTCATCAGCATGCGCAGATACCTCTCTTTCTTGAGAGCTTTCTGCTGCAGCACCATAGATTGATTCCATAACAGGGTCAAAATCATTCTCGCTGCATAGTGGTGTACCAAAAACCAATCTTCCATAGTTTTGTGGAACCTGCTGACCCATGAACTCCCATGCTGTGATTCTGACTTCCTCAGGAATGTCTTGTCCAGGAATAAATGTTGGACCTTTCTCCTTCATGACATGGTTCCATGTGGTGTCTCTGTGCCATGAACCACCTGTAACCGATGGAGGTAGAGAGTGACCACGTCCTTGATGAACAACGTTGCATGCAATGGTAGGGAGTTGTTCCTTGACGTGGAGGTACTGGAAAGGAATGTCACCATGAAATAAAATGACACCATTCTTTGTCAGATAGAGTTGGTTGTCCACAATAAAACTTGGATCCAACACGAGGTACACTGGTCGCCTATAGTTTCTTGGAGGCTTCGTGCCCTCTGCCATCCTTATGTAGCCCTGACCATTGTCATTGTGGTACATGAAGTGAACTGCATCCCTTCTGCCTTTTCCACTTCCTTTCACAAAGGTCTTCAGGCCTGATTGTTGAATGGAATCTAAATTCATGTAATCAGTGACATGAAAAATCCAGCCCAAACTCATAGCCTCATCATATGTCAGTTGGTGGTGTGCCACAGTAGGGATCGACAACTTGGTTGCTATGTCCTTGAAAAGCACCAAGACGAACGTCGAATGGATACTCTGCCATTGGGCTATATGGGTACCACTGCCATCTCATGGAGATCTCGACAAAGAAACGTTGTTTTGGATTACACAGTAACATAGCAGCAAAATCTGCTCCAGTCATGTGATATTCCTTTGGATTGTCTCCTTGCATCTGATCAAACAATAAAGAAATGTTCATAGCTCCACTGGCAGTGAATAACGTTTTGTCTCTGCAATGTCTCAACACATTGGATAGCTTCTTGCTGCATGACATATAATAACTTCTCCTTTGTTGGCTAGTCATGTCCACGTGGAAATCATTGCATCGTTCATCAAACCAGTTTTCTTCTGCCTGAGTTGTAAAGCCACAGAGATACTTCAGAAAACTTGAAGTCCATTTCAAAGATTCATCAAATTCTCCATGACTAGTTCCCCAGTGCAAAATCCAAGCTATTGCGTCCATGAACATTTCATGTCTGTCAGTTGGTCTCATGTTGTGTGGACCCATCAATGTATGTAAATTGCGCTCTCTCTTCTTCCTCACTTGCTCGTGAGCCTGAAACCAATCTGTTTGGCGCCTGTAATCATAGCAAAATGCTAAATGATCCTCATTGGGTAATGTCGATGGTGTTCGAAATTGTCAGCTGGGATTTCCTCTGATCTTCTCAGAGCATATCCATCAGCTGAATGTCTTCGACTAAAATCATAGCTTTGATATTCTTGACCTCGAGTGTTCGATTGTGCCTGATCACTAGATGATGCGGCTGAGGCCCTGTTCCACCGGCTAGAGCTCGACATGTTGAAGAAACAGTGCGATCCTCGAGACTCTGCCTTTTGAGCCGCAGGCACAAATTCAAAAAAAAATAGTCAAGAATCCCTCAAGGTGTCACCTAACAGAAATACATCATGTCTGAAATCAACATGACTGCAAACTGTTGGCAACCATGACCTGAGGTAAGCCTTGTGTTCCAGTAATGATCTGAATGGTGGATGAGCATCAACTTCTTTAAGAACACCTTGTCGAACAGCATCAATAAGATTCTGAGGATTGGCAGACTTCTTGGTCAAACAATCGGCTAAACACCATTGAGTTCTGATATGTGACAAGTCAGCAATGGAACCTGAACATGCTTCCTTCCTAAGCATCTGAATCATATGAATGGTCTCTTGTTGTTCAGGAACATGAGTAGTGCTGGCAGTAGTCACAAGATTGTTTGCATCAGTCCTCATATGAATCTCGCTTGAAAGTCCAGTGATGTCCTTGATCAGTCCTCTCAACATTTGACATGTACCATAACACTTCATGAGTGCATACAACTCTGCAACAGTTGTGCTCAAAGTGGTTCGTTTGATTTTGGTAGATTCAAAGAAAATGAGAGAACCTCTGGTGTTTTTGCTCTTTTCCTTTCTTGGTTCAGCCATGAAAATAACCATCGCGCGCTGTGAGGATTTGTCGCTGTTGTTCCTAAACGCTGCATCTGGCATTGCAACTAATCTTGGATCACCTTGGAGTGGCCAGAACATCAGTTCCATCGGGTCACCTACAATTTGCCTGCAAAGTTTGTTCAGCGTTTTGCAATCACCTATGGTGGGGGAAGCAGCAGCAGAAGCACAACGTGAAAACTGATAACACGACTGAAATTGAGTTCTTGATTGTAACCAATTGATACTACCTAAGAGTGATCTATAGGCAGTGTGGAGATCCTTGTCAAATTTGTCTTCGTCCTTCAAACCTTTTGGTATGACAACCTCAGTAAGTTCACTGACACAAAGTGATTGTTCCACAGTGATGTGTGATTTCGTCTTGGTCTTCTCATCAATGATCCATTTCACACGTTGACCAGTGAACATCAAGTCATTCACATCTTCATGACCAATCTTGAATTGTGACTTGACAACTTTCTTGAACTTCTCCAGAAACTCTGGAGTTCCAGTAATGAACAAGTCGTCAACATGCAAACAACACATGCCAATAGGTTTTCTTCCCTTGGCATTACTGCCATTCACAGGGTCCATGAAGTGTTCCAAGAGTTGTTCAACAATCTCAGGTGTCAACTGTGGTGTCGTGGCAAGATAAGTACGCTCTGAAGGTAAGAAGACTGAAACAAGTACTTCAGCTTCTTCTTCCAAACTTATGGAAACATTGTCCTTGTTCATGTCATGATTCATCTCAAGCAACCACCAAACTCCTTTCCTCTTCACAATAGAAGTTCTCAAGTGAAACTTCTTTCGATCATAATGTGAATCAGGAGTTCTCAAAGCTTTTGCACGATAAGCAACTTGAGCATGACCATTTTCAAAAGGATACCAACCAGACTTGTGTTCAACAGATTCCAAAAACTTCAACAAAGTTTCATCAACAACAGGAGTCCAAGCACAATCTTCAACCTTCTTCTCCTTGAACTCTTTCCTCTGTTTCCATGTTTGGGTTTGTTGATAGCAAGCTGAAAACAATCTTTCTTCAACCAAAAGAGACTTATGAACTTCCTCAGCAATGTCGGAGGATTCATCACGCGTTTCCTCACTGTCTTGTGAGCTTACGTAGTATGTCACAGGTGCTGGTTCTGTTGCCTCAGAGTCAGCAAAGCTAACCTGTTTTGGCTCCTTGAAAGCACCATCATAGCATACATATGTACACCTGTCAGCTCTTGTTGGTTGAATACCAAGCGAAATCAGAAATTTGTCAAGGCGGTTCCACCATCTACGTGGTGCGTCCGCAAGTCCATAGACGGAACGAGTGCACAAACCAACCAAGTAAGGAGGCAAACCAATGTCAGTAGGCAACTGAACATGGATAACGCGGCGGTCTAAGTCGTATGTTTCCCCCTGAAGGAAGGCAGTTTTCAAGTCTAAATGGAGTAAATCCCAGTACATCGAGGCTGCATGCTGAGATGCCACACGAAAACCATACCTGGTAGCAGTAGGACTGTCAGTCTGTAAGTCATACTTTTGAGCATCTTGAAAGCCTCTACATACCCATCTAGCCTTGAACTTCTTGAACTGTCCATCCTTATCAACCTTGATGGTAAGCACCCATCTGCCAGTGACATAGTTATCAATCTTATGACGTCTCTTGTCTCTGAAAGTCATGGCAGTGAAATCCAGAAAACTTCTGAATTCTTCAAGCTTGGCTTGTTTGATCTCCTTAGCATACTTTCTCAAGACTTCTTGAGTGATAACTGATTCTGCCTTTGGCTGCTTCTTTCCATTCTTGGCAAGATACTGTTCAAACTGTTTGAATCCAGTAACATCGTATGAACCAAACTCAGGTGCAGCTTGGACCTTTGGTCCTAAAGGAACGAAAACAGTACCATCAACATTGACAAAATGAGAGTGGTCTGATGTGTAAGGTTCAGTGTCCACATCTTCTTCCTGAAGCTGAGCAATGTCATCCTCAGTCAAAACAGGAGTGTCGTCTGTTTCATATGGTTCTGTTTCATCATCATCATGTTGTGATGATACCAATTCTGGTGTTCCTTGTGAAGACTGCTGTTGCGCTGGCTGCGCAAAGTCACCTGGCGTAAACGATGTTGGTGTAGTAGTAGGCAATGGAATTGTATTATCATGTGAACTTGAGGCAGTAGGATCATGTGAAGGTCCTTCATCTTCTTCATCATGAGGTTTCTGAGTAGGAACTGAAATTGGCTGAACATGACCTGGTAATTGAACCTTTGGCCTCTTGATAATCACCTTTGCCTTTGCCTTTGGTAAAGCATCAGTAGAATCAGTTGAGATCTGTCTCTGTTTCCTTTGAACTCTGATAGGCTCTGACGTTGGATCAGGTCCTGGTGGAGAATCGTCATCTTGTCCAGGATCAGCAATCTCTTCGATTGGAATGTCAGGATTGGAAAACGGAGTTGATGGTGAACTTGGTTGATGTGTTTCCCCCGAGTCCTGTATTCCTGGCATATCCAAATCATCATCAGGTGGTGGTCCATAATCATCTGGAATGATGTACTCTTGATCATCATCATCACCTGGATCAGGTCCAGTATTGTAATCAGGTTGATTATCATCATCCAGAGGATCATCTGGTTCATCACCACTCAACATTTCATCATCATTTTGTGGAACATCACCATGCTGATCTGGATGAATGGGATCGTCACCATTTGGTGGTGTGCTACTTGAACTAGGAGGATCTTCAACTCTCCTTTTGATAGCACCAGTCGTTTCTCGTGAAAAGACGATCATACTCCATTCATGGATTTTGAACTGTTCATGATGTGGATACAACTGTGACACAAACATGAAGTAAACATGATCATAGTCACCAGGTTTCCAAATGAGTAAGACAGCATCTTCAGGATGTTGAAACAAAGGATTCACTCTTCCATAAGTTCCTCTGAACACACTGCAATCTTCAAAGTACATTTGAGGCAATGTCTTCTTTCTGACATCTTGAAGTCCAGGAATCAATTCAATGATTCTGGGGTCAGTTGATTCTCTGACACTAACCTCTGTACTCCTTGGCAACTGATCAATCTTCCTCAGTGTTTGAACAAGTAACTGAGTGGTAAACCTCTGTGGAAGGATGTGCTTCAACGGCACTGGAATAGAGGTCTCAACATGATGCAAGTCTTGCAACAAACACGAGCACTCAGGTTCACGGTCCAAAAACATTGACGTGCCACACAATGCTCCATCATCAAAATGTTCCAACAGATCTTCAAACAAGAAATACTGTCTCATGTCCCTCAAAGGTACAAGCTGTGTGAACTGCGCAATGAATGAACACAAGTAAGATGGTAAGACCTTCCATTGTGGATCATTCCAAAGCTTCCCTTCTCTACTGAAGGCATGCTGTGGTTCCAACATGTCAAAGTCTTCATCATGATTGTAATACACACGCAAGTTCTTGATTGAAGGATCACAACGACAGTAATTTGTCATGTCAAGGTTGAAACAACCAATGTGATACTTGATTCTGTCCTTCTGAAATTTCTTCCAAGCCAAAAACTGAGCAAATCCTGAATCAGGTGGTGCAATCACCAAGAAACCTTTTCCTCGGTCAACTTGCCATTTCATCACATCAAGGCAAAACTTGAATACCGAGTATTTCCAGGAATTTGGTGAAGGATTTGTGATCAACACGTATTCAGGATCAAGCTTCTCAAGTTGTTTCCAAACTTGGTTTTGTTTTTTACTGTTGAAACTCCAACCATGCTTGTGGTCAATGGGTTCACCAACCTTCATGTTCAATCGTGCCATGTGCCAACTAAGACCAGTGTTGCTACTGAAGAGTTCCACAACATCACACTTGCCAGTTTGACAAAACCAGTGAGCTTGTTCACCTAAGTATGCTTCAGCATATTCAGCGATATCTGGTTCATAGTCATCTTCATCTTCAACTGCAAGTGGAACAGGTTCTGATGTGTCAAATCCAGGAACAGCAACATCATGCCATTCATCATGGTCACGTCTCACCTTCGATTGATTAACACGCATGACTGCGTTGTCAACATGAACATTGACCATAGCACCTTCTTGAGAGATAACAGTACCTCTGATCCATCTTTCCTTCTTCCATGCCTTTGAAGCAATAGCATTAGCATTGACAGGGGAACTCCAAACGAAAACCTTGTCACCTGGTTTGTAAGGTCCATCTGATGGCATTGTTCGTTTGGCCATGTCATGTCTGAGGTCAGCAGCTTGTCTGGCTTCCTGATGTGCCCTCAGTGCTAACCTTTGCAACTCGAGTTGTGTTTTGTCTTCAGGTAAAGGATCAACACTAAGTTGAGCAGGATCAGAAGTCTCAATATCCAGAAGATCTGGTGGTCTTCTACCAGTGGCAATTTCCAAAGGAGAATAACCACTAACAGTGAGTTGAGTGTTTCTGGCCCAAACAGTACGCTTCACAGCTTCTCTGATGGTGATTCCTTTGAACCTATCATCTTCAAGGTTCTTGGACATGATTTGCCATTGTCGTTTGAAAAGTCTGACAGCTGATTCAGCTCTGTTAGGCCATGGGGTTCTTGAACCACAGGGACATTCCTTGATACCATGAGTTCGGTAATAAGTCAGAAAGTCTTCTTGAAAGAATGCTTCATCACCTACGATGGCTTTCGGCATACAATTATGTTCATCAGTCCACAACCTTAGAGCCTGAATGGTCTCCTTGTTGTTCAGTGAGTTTTGTGCCGTAGCCCAAAGTAAGTTGGTTGCACCATCAAGAACAAGCAACACCATGTACTTGTTCTTCCTCAACTGAATTTCAGCATGATCAACAAAGATAACATCTCCAAAGTTGGTGGATCGTATGCCTGAAATTCTGGCTCGCGGCGGTGGTGCAATGGAAGTACTACACACACGACACTTGTTGTACATTTCATCATACTTCTCATAGACAGAGTCAGGAAGTCCTAACATGGAAGTCCTTCGTCTGAATTGAGTAGGAGACATGTGATAGTGTTTAATGTGAAGTTTGTAAAGTTCCACACTATCCTCCAGTTTCCTGAGCATCTTTCTGTATGCTGGTGTCATGGCTTGCACTTCACTACCAGGCAGTGGAATTGAAACTCGCCTAGGCTCAAGAGCATCACTACCTAGTTTCTCAACTTGACTTTCTGAATCTTGCTTACCACGGTTGCGCGCAGGTGCAGAATGTTTTGGTTCAATGACTTGAGGTTCATCTGAATCAATTTTGTCCAAACCTAACTCCCTAGCTCTTATGTCCAGTTCATCTTCCTCATCAAGCTTGGGATAGGAGACAACAACCTTCTTTCTTGATGAACCTGATTGAGAGTCATCGACAACCTGAGGTTTCTGCTTACCTACGTGTCTTTTGGCTGCAGGTGGACCTACCTCAATCTTTTTCGAGCCTGGTCCATTTGAAATCGGTTTGCCTTCCTCCTTCTTTAAGGAGCTTGGCTTCTTCTTCTGTACACCTGATGGCATTGAAGAGGCTGACTCAGGGTGAAAAAGATCATCAATGTTTCCACGAAAGGGCTTTGCACGATCAATGTCACTTCTGACAATGTCATCTGGGATCACGTAGTCCTCCTTGATCTTGTAGATGGTCTTGCCCTTCCAGAACTCTTCACTCTGTTCAGAAAACCTCTTCCTCTCTGTGCGCCAGTTGTCCTTGTGAAGAACCTTCTTCTTGCTCTTCTGGAATTCCATGTGTGTCTCTCTCTCATCTAGAAGTTGATCTTTTGGAATTGGAGTTTTCTCTGATCGTGTCATCTCATGCAAGTTCATCCTCTTGTCCTTGTGGTGCCTGATGAGTTCACGACGTAGTGGATCCACTTGCCAATAGTCACCAGTCACCAAAGCTTCTTCTTCATGAACATCTTGTTTGACAGCAATCTGGCTGTACTCATAGTGATCGTGTTGTGAAAAGAAACTCTTGACTTGAGGAGTCTTGAAATGAACTTGGCTCATGTACCATGCTACATCTTGTAGGTCGAGAATGAGATGAGTGCTAATGGCTGTCCTCAAAACCATTTTTCTCATGCCAATACGTGCACATGACAAATAAGCCTTCTCTGGAGTAAGTTCGAATTGAAATCCAAGGTTTCTCATCTGTGGAAGTGACATCAACAATGGGACATCACCTTCTTCGACAATGTCGAATTCTGTAAACTGAGTGTTCCATCCATGATCATACATGAATATCACGAGCTTCTCAGTACATTTTGATTGTTGTGAATTTGCAAAGAAGAATCTTGAACTTGTTGGCTGAATTTCATACCAGAGTCCACTGTTGGGATGTGAGTCAACATATCTGCAAAATGCTTCAACTGCTCGTCGAGAGCCCATAGCTCTTGTGCATCCAAGATCTAGAATACACACAGTTGGTGGTGCAGAATTCTCTGTGTGAAAAGCTAGTCCATTCTCACATGCCGGATCAGTTTGTACAGTATGAAATGAAAAAGCACTCTGCTGTGATGGTTCCTCTATCTCTGTAGAGCATCCATATGAAAACAATGTTGTGCCTTTTGCCAATGGCTTCCATGAAGCCTCACCTTCTTGAAGACCAACTTGCCTGGGCACACGAGCTGGACGTCGTTGTACACCTTGTCGAAGTGCATCAACTTCTCCAACCAGAACAGGGAATCTTTTCATCTCCTTCCTGTTTTGATGTGCTGTTGCATCACGTTGGTTCTGTCCTCCACGACGAGTGCGTCGTTGTACTTCTTGTTGTTCATACGTGGATGTCAAAACATCAACACGTGCTGGCTCTGTCTCTGCAACATCAACACGTAATGGGTCAGTTCTTCCAAATGCAAAGAAACCATGACCAGAACTTGATGCAGCAGAAGAATAATGAGCTTGTTGTGTTTGTTGATTCTGTATGGCAGGAACTGATGTGGTCTGAGGTTGAACATAGTTCGACTTGCCTTTTCCATCTCCTGGCTTTCCTCCTTTGCCATCATCATCCTTGCCTTTCTTGCCTTTCTTTCCTTTTCCTTTTCCTTTCCTCTGGAAGTATCCATACTCATCCATGTAGTATGAATCATCATAGGCCCAATAGCCTTCATTCCAGGTTTGATCATCGGCCCAATAGCCGTCATAGTTTTCATTCCATTCATCCTCTTGCCATTCTTCTTCATAACCTTCTTCACTCACCATGTGAGCACGGCCTTTTCTTCTTCCTTTACCTCGGCCTTTTCCTTTTCTTGATCTGAAGAACCTTCGTCCTCCTCTGCCTTTTCCTTTTCCTTTTCTCTTTCCTTTACCTTTGCCTCGTCTGATGTATTTGCCTTGGAACCTTCTTTGATACCATGTGAAGTTGGCGTCATCATAAACCCAGAAAACATCTTCTAAAGCATCCAGGAATCCTTCTGCGCCGTCTTCTTCATCTTCGGCCCAATAGCCGTCGGTTCCTTCTAATTCACCTTCATCCAGTACGAGGAAAGATCTTCTCTGTGCCATGCCAGAGGGTTGCATCAATGGATTGTCAACTGCTGTTTTGGTAGTGCAAAACATTTCCAAAAACAGGTCACGTAGTTCTTGAATGTTGTATTGATCGAGGGTTCGTCCACGATGTGTCATGATACTTGTGAGTGTATTTCTCTGATCTTGACTCAGGTCAGCTAGACTTACAAAAATCAATGCTAGCAAATTTTCACCCAGTGGGAATGCTTGTCTTTGTACTTGTCTACGCTGCTCATTGTACTGTCTGAATGCCACTAATGCCAGTTCATCTGACCAAGGAACAGGTACATGAGGGGCTGCTCCTGAGGCTGCTGCTACATCAGCTCTTTCTTGTTGATCTCGATCATGTTCTTGTCGTTTTTGTGTCACAAACAGGATTGCTTCAGGACTAGTCACTGTTGCTTCTGGAAGTAAATCCATCCAAGACTCAATAAGTCTATTGCCAGTGAGTTGAAATCTAGTCATCCACTTCTGAAGATCCATGGTTCCTCTGTTGAACTTCATGAACTGCATGAAACGGTATAAGAACACGTTCTGGGCACCTTTGATGAAATGAGGTCGTAGAAATCTTTTGAAATAATTCACTCCTTCTTGGGGATCCCTGAGCATCTCTCTATCCAATAGTCTCTTGTATTGTTGAGCATCTCCTTCCAGTCGATTGCGCAAGGCTGGACCACGTTTCTCTGGTTCTAACTCCGTAATGTCACACCAGTCATCGATTGCATCCTCAAAAGCAAAGAAGCTGGTTCTCCCATCATATGCTGGAGCTACCTTTGTGGTCATTTGTTGCGTCATATGAATCTGTGTCTGCTGGGGTGCTCTTCTCATTGCATAAGAGTCATATTGGTTCCATTCATTTGCATCGACAATGTCGAAGTCATCATCATCATAGCCATGGCTTGCCATTGCTTGGGCTCTACCTGGAGCTCACCCTCAATGAGGGATCACAGCTCCGCTACCACTTGAAGAGGGGCCCTAGCGTCTACTTCAAGATCAGCTAAGGCGTCTTCCCCAATGACAGCACTCTTTTACTCTCAGCCTGTTGCCGGTCAGTGCTTGTCTACAGGGTTACTCTATATACCTCTTGAGCCTTGAAGGGCGCATATAAATGTGCTCAATACTCATGCATGTACCTATGTAGGTATTAGGTCGAAACAAAAACAAGGGCGCAGCGCCTCCCCCCAAAGCAGAATGAAAGCACCTCTTCTCACATGTAACGCTGTCAGCTTTCAAGAGAAGGTTAGTTCGCAAAAATGCCAGCTGCGGACGATGGTCATGGTTAGCATTCACACCATCATGTTCACCACATCATCATGCCAACCCCAACTAGTGTATTAACGAGCTTGGGTTTAAATATAAAAAAGCGGGAGGGGGGGATTGGGGGGAGGGCACAGCGCCTCCCCCCAAAGCAGAATGAAAGCACCTCTTCTCACATGTAACGCTGTCTGTTTTCAAGAGAAGATAAGTAATGTGATACTCAGGGATGTAAATACTGTGCAAAATGCATCTTACATGACAAGTCACGTATTTACAGATGCGGAAGCTTGGGTTTAGATAAAAAGCGGTTAGGGGGGTTGGGGGTAATGCTTGCAACGGTTTGGAACTTGAATTTGGCATCCTTTTGCATGGTATTTGCCACATTGGGCATGTTCACCTTCCATTTCGCATGGGATTTCCTACATGTGGGCATGTTCACCTTCCATTTTGCATGGGATTGGCCACATTTGGGCATGTTCACCTTCCATTTTGCATGGGATTTCCTGCATGTGGGCATGTTCACCTTCCATTTTGTATGGTATTTGCCACATTTGGGCATGTTCACCTTCCATTTTGCATGGGGTTTCCTACATGTGGGCGTGTTCACCTTCCATTTTGCATGGGATTGGCCACATTTTGGCATGTTCACCTTCCATTTTGCATGGGATTTGCTACATGTCGGCGTGTTCACCTTCCATTTTGTATGGGATTTGCTACACGTTGGCATGTTCACCCGTCCCTTTTGCATGGGATTTGCTACATGTGGGCGTGTTCACCTTCCATTTTGTATGGGATTTGCTACATGTTGGCTGTTGGCATGTTCACCGTCCATTTTGCATGGGATTTGCTACATGTGGGCGTGTTCACCTTCCATTTTGTATGGGATTTGCTACATGTTGGCACGTTCACCGTCCATTTTGCATGGGATTTTCTACATGTGAGCATGTTCACCACATCATCATGCCAACCCCAGGAAAAGCAGCAAAAGCAGAGAAGCAAAGAAACAGGAAAAGCAAAGCAAAAAAGCAGAAAAGCAGAGAAGCAGAGAAGCAGGAGAAGCAGAAAAGCAAAAAAGCAGAGAAGCAGGAAAAGCAGGAAAGCAGAAAAGCAGGCAAAGCAGAGAAGCAAAGAAACAGGAAATGCAGAAAAGCAAAAAAGCAGAAAAGCAGAGAAGCAGAGAAGCAGGAGAAGCAGCAGAAGCAGAAAAGCAAAAAAGCAGAAAAGCAGAGAAGCAGAGAAGCAGGAAAAGCAGGAAAGCAGAGAAGCAGAGAAGCAGGAAAAGCAGGAAAGCAGAAAAGCAGAGAAGCAGGAAAAGCAGGAACAGCAGAGAAGCAGGCATCCAAAAAAAAACTATACCGACTATACCTGATAAAAAAAAAAATAGCCCTCCTTTATCAAATCGTTTGCGACAGAACCTCTTCCCTTGCAATCACCACGGTTGCACAAACGGCGTTATTCAATTTGGTTACAGTATATCATCAAGCGACAGAAGTGAAACGGGCAAAAGTGCGATCATGCAACAGTCAGAGGGGAGCGGGGCCTTCGTTTCCATGTACAGATAAACAGGTAAACAGGTGGGAATCCAGTCATGTCGCCAAGATGGCAATTCGTTGACAATCGTTGATACTCATTGTGATTTTGCCATTGAGAACTACCCGTGAGAGTGCGACCGCTATCGTGTCAGGAATCAACACACGGAGGTGTTCAGTCACATGTCATGCCTGTTGAAGGATTTGTATATATAATGATGTTTGAACGTGTTTCACTGCATTTCTGGTGCGTATCAAATGCATAGCCGTGAAGCAGCACCGCCACGCCAATACCCAGTAAAGGTCCCAAGCAAAGTGTTCCGATGAAGGCTGCCTAAGCTCAGAACTTCTTGAAAGTGTCATGGAAACGGGGTGCCGTAAGAGTTGTCGAGTGAGCTGTCAGTCTTGGTGACAAGAACAAAAAAATACAAAAAGGCCGCTTCTAAATGCACCTGCCAACATCTGCCTACTCACAAATACAGCTGCCCAGCAGGGCAACACCCCTGATGCTCAAAATGCCTCAAAACTGAGCGAGTGGCCATCCACATCGCAAAGTCGCTCTTTTTCACGTGGAACCTCAACAAACGGAAACTGTACAACTCAGTCTGTCTAGAGTTGCATGTCTTTCAGGCTTCAAGGAACTTTGGATCAGCTGTGTAAACTGAGCTACGTGAATTTATGGAGCCTCGCTCTTTTTGCTCTTCAGTTGCGCAGCACCTCTGAAATGCTTGGAAGCTAAGAACAGCACAAGCTGCGTGCCACATCGCAAGCAATCAGTTTCGACACTGAGCCTGCAGGACACTTTGCACTCAAGTTGATGCAATTGTCAAATGATTTGTGATGGACTGCATTGAAACATCCCTACAGAATCCTAAAGATCTTTTCAAAGCGTCTGCTTCCCGCTCAGAGTTTCAGGCTCACGACAATTGCGGCCAGCACAAATTTGGGGAGGTAGTAGAAAAGCCTTGGAACATCTTGGAACCAGTTCGAGTGCTCAAGGCGTGATCTCACGGCCCATGGATGCCCATGGTCCAATTCAATTTTTGAGTTTTCTGACTTTGTTGAATACCTGCTGAATCCCTACCAAAAAAACTTTACGGCAGCTGGATTTGTGAAAGATTCATATGAGACCGTCCATGCTTTGTAGGATCGATTCAGTTGAGAATCTGATAGAATCTCTGAAATTTGGGCTTCCAGGCGCTAGGGCCCTAGGGATGAGTCACACTTGCAGTTCCATACAACACGCCCCCTGTGGGAAACCATGATATTGCCATACGCACGGCACACGGTTTCGAATCAGTCCGGATGCATGACTTGATCTTGCCTGTCGCGTTGCGTCATATCGTGTCAACATTTGTCAACAATCGAATCATATATATATATAATATATATAATATAATATATATATATATCATATTGAATCTGTTCTAGCGAGATTTCCCACTCAGCATGTGGCGGTAGAGTCCGCCAGCCTTTTAGCCGGGCACCATCTCAACTTTGTCACTGCTGGCATTTGATAACTTGCAGCCTGTCTGATTAGTGATCACACTGACTACTTCTTCTGCAAGTTCGTCTTTTGTCACTGCGAGTTCATATATACTCAGCTCGACATGAAGGCTTGAAGGCCAGTTTGAGAGTAGATGGTCACTATGGCATTGAAGGACTCAAGGTGCACCTTCAGAGTTCAGTCCGATGAACAAAGCCAAATAAGCAAAACCAAAAACAGCTCCATACCCAATAAATTTCAGCGTTGGAGTGATCATGTCCTTCTCAGAATCTTCTTCACTAGGAGGGTTGGTCAACATTCCTGCGTAATACGACAAAGGCTTTGTGTCTGTATTCGATGGGTTCGATGGGTCTACTTCCGCATCTGTCCCCGTGACCTTCGCCATCGGCATGGGCGACTTCGGAAAAGTCTCTGAATCAGTGGCCTCAGTGGCCTTGCTTTGCACCTGTCCTCGAAGAGCGGATGTTGTGGATGTCGTGTCCTTGAACTGCACAAAGGTCTCCGCAAAGATGTGAACCGCTAGAGCTGCGAGGAAAGCCAAGACTTTGCGCCGTCTCAGAGAGTCAATAGGCATGGCAGCTCAGCAACCGGATTGGCTAAAAGGAATGGATTCGTCGGCTTGGTTTGAGCTTGCAGCTTGCTAGGTTACAACTATAGGCCTGTAGGCACGAGTCTGACAGTTTCCAAGTTTCCAAATGACAAAAATTGCAGGGGTATTCAAATCTGTAATTACAGTACAACTTGTATGCCATTCTGTTTGGATATTTAAGATGTATAGGATCTAGGAGTATAAAGAATCACACTTGCCTGTGCGCCAGTACCAGAAGGAAATTAAACAGTAGAGATGGGTCGTGAAAGCACAGTGCACCTGTGACACAGGAAACAACCCGATACAAAGATTAGTCCAAATTAAAAGCAAGCGAATGAAACAAATGCTCTCAAACATGTCTCAGACCTCTGACTTTGTGATCCTAGCTGCTGAATTGTATACTGCAGCACCAAAGAGTAGCAAAGAATTCCATTAAAGTTCGCTGTGATGCATATGGTGACAGCAAGTCAAGTAGCATGGAAGGCAGCAACGAGGGATGCAGTCGCATTAAAAAGTATCAGTTCTGGGAAGCTTAAAGATATTCTGGGACTGATGTTGTTGCTGCGCAATTGATCAAAATAGCTCCCAGATGAACCAGATGAAGAATATTGAAGAACCAAGTACAGGCTGTACAGGGGTGTCTTTGTAGCATAGAGGTGCGCATGCATGTTGAAGATTGCAATTGCACCCATGTGAGTTGTATCTGTGCGAATGCGAATTCAGACTCAATATTTTTGGGGCTTGGTGATAGTGGACTTTTGCTTACCTGTTGGACATTGAGAATTCTATATTACTCCAAAGTAGTTGGTGGTGGTGCCCGTACAAATCGCTAAGGATGCCGCAGGTATTTTCACATCCACTTTTGGTCCTTGGATCTGGAAGCTCTTTGGTCTGAGTTCCCCACTGTGTTAGGTACAGGAGCGCCATGAGTGATAACGCAACTGGCAGCGAATGGAGCCAGTCCACAGGTTTTCTGCAGAGAGAATACATGATCTTCTTCCAGGAGGCTGAATGCAAAGACAGGAAATGCACAAGATGGTTATCCCAGGCATGTACCTGTGAAAAAAGACTTCACTGTTCAAGCACAAACGCAACACAGAACTACTATATAAAAGAGAAGGAAATGTTCTTGCAAAATGAAGGAATGCTACGTACAATGCCGACATGTTTGGCCGCAGGTGGCCCGCCTGCAACTAAGCCCGAAAGCTGAGACACTCCGCCACTACTGCTGCAAACAGCACTTCGCGAGAAACTTCCAGAAGCCTCAGCACCAAGAAATACCCGGAACCCGGTATGGTCCCTATATCTGCAACACTTCATTTCAGAACCTGACGATTCGGAAACGATGATTCGGCAATGCTTGGTTCAAGAGCTTTCAGAACAAAAGCAAAAATCCTGAAGCGGACACCACCCAAACCACCCCTCCCAAACCCTGAAAGCCGAACCTAACCCAAATCTAAACCTTGAAGTGAAACTGCTAGATCTTCAAAAAGTCCAAGCATTGTACTAGTACTCCTTTGCAAATTCCAAGTACCAGTCAGACAGTGAATCATGGACCAGCACAGCATTGCATGTCCTATACAGCAAAGGTGCTGGATAAGATGAGCACATTGACCCAAAGATGTTCGAAAAGCCAAGTGCCAGCAGCTCCTGGCTGGATGATAGTTCCTCACCTGAGTGCTCGTCACTCAATTTCAAAATATTTCAAATATCCTTTGAGCTAGCACCACCTGGACAAAGCACAAAGCGGCCCAAAAAAAGTGAATCAGCGCATGAAGTCCAAAGGTGAAAAGGGCAAACCTGCTTATTTTTTTGGGCGTCTTCCACACAGGGACCTCGAATTGAAAACCTGTTCCCTAGCATCGGAACATTCATGCAGCTTGAAGTGAAAACTGTCCGGTCTGAGGTTACAACAGAAAGTGAATCTGAAACGGTTGGAGAGGATTCAAAAAAAGCGGAACCAAATGATGACATCGCTCAGGATGATCAAAGGGGTAGCTGGTCAGCCTGAAACTGGCGTAGAGTTCCATGGACAGTTTTTAGTTTTATCTGGTGATCCTCCTGTTCCCAGTCAACCTTCACTTGTTTTGACGCCGCCAAATTGGATATAATATATAGAAAACCAAATGACCAGTTGGAGACTACGACATGCAATCCCTGACACCTCATGCCCCCTTCCTCCAGTCCACTTGAACAACCTAAACCTCACATGCAAGTCCTAGCCTTGGATTCAAAACAAATTCTATATAGCTATCATTCTGTATGTGTTGTCAAGATTAAATGCATTGTTCCAGTCACAAAATGATCTGAAGTTTTATCGCCAAATCTTTCTTGTTCAAAGAGCGTTACAAGTACAGATCCTTGTTCTATAAAAGTTTCCCCTTAGTTCAGGTCCATGATTCCTCTTGTCCCGATGATGCAACTGCGGCAAGCATGATTTCAAACCAAACCTCATTCGAACGTGGGAGATACCCACAGACCTGGAACCGAAAAACTGTTTGGCAGTCAACTGGAAGCCAGCTCATGATGGTCATGTGTGCTGATTTGTGCTGCATGCCACCATCGCTTCATTTTCGGTTGAGTGACCCTGCTGCTTTGCCAAGTTCTGCGCAGTTGCAAATGCTTCCAGAAAACCTGCGAACCAAGCTGCGACTTACACAGCCCAACGGCAGAAACAAGAAGTACCCTCTTTTGCAAACCAGCTCATGTCAGATTCTTGCTGCTCAGTGTGTTGTTGTCTCGACACTCAAAATACTCTCAAAATCTACTGTGAGATGACTGATGACTGGGGTTGTCCCTTATATTGCCACATCAAAAGAGCATGCGGAGGCTTCTGGTTGTTCTTCTGTCACTTTCTCTTTCCCGCCGAGTTTGTGCCGGTCAGATCCGACATGGCTGTTGTAGAACGATCCACCGCACACCCCGTGCCTATAAGGGCAATAGTAGCCGAGAGCGGTAAACTTCCTCTCACATCTTGCCAAGTCCATCTTGAGAATACCGGAAGGGAGGAAGGCAGAGATCCTCCCGGTATGTCTCCAATGATCTCCAATCCTGTGGAAAGGAATTGTGGTTGCATGCAAAAAGAACGAACACACACGTAGGCGCATACCGTGCGATACCACACTAAACATAATACCCTGCCGTACTATACCATGCCACACCAGGCCATACAATCATACCGTGACACACCATGCCATACGATGCCATGCCATGATATGGCAAGTCATACTATGCAATACCATGCCATATGGTACCTTACCATGCATTGCCATGCCATACCGTGCCATGCCATAGTATCCCATACCATGCCATGCCATAGGATGCCATACCATGCCATATGACGCCTTACCATGCATTACCATGCATTACCATTCCATATTATGGCATACCATGTCATACCATGCCATACGGTGCAGTACTTTGCCATATGATGCCTTTCCATGCATCACCATGCCATACCATGCCACCATACCGTGCCACATGATGCCATACCATGCCAAACCATGCCAGACCATGCCATCTACGATTTCGGTTCCATTCCAGCACAAAGCAGCGGATGATGTTGCAATACACACTTGACACGTATATTGCAGTACATCACATTACATCACAGTACATTCCACACTAGACAAAATTGGATCTTTGAATAGATCCATCAGGAACTGAGTCCTGTAAACGTGCAAATTAGATGAGAAACAAATTAACCTACGTAGTACCCTTCGAATAATGGAAGTTCTCCCGAATGACATTCGTGACCTGAATCGACATCAAATATGATAAAATAAAGACCAAACGACAGCATGGTGGTTCTTGGGTTAGCTACTTCCCATTGCAGAAATGATATGAAAAATAGCAGGTACGTCGATGAGCAACCCCATCGATATCACAGATGACACAATGGCGTCTTCGTTGGTGCCAGTCCAGTGTGCATCCCTGGCACCCCCTGCTCTATTAGAAAGGGAGAAGAAAGAAAAAAGAAAAAGGAGAAGTTTTACATCTACTTAGATGTTACACACACACAGACACACACGCGCGCACCTCACGTATGTATGGATGGATGGATAAATAGTGTAAATGTACGGAATACAAATGGCACCTTTGCCTTCAAAGTCCGTTATTTTTTGTCAGGATAGTCCATCCAAAAATGCATCAGTACTGTCCATGATAGCAAGCGCAAAAATATTCATATGCAAATGTTTCTCTTCCCTTAGGCAGAACTGTTGGAATGGTTGAAAAGTGGTTCAAAGCACTTTAAACCAAGCAAGAAGAAAGATTGTACCATTGATGGGGAACCCTTGGGTGAAATCGTCTGCCTTGATTATGCCTCAAATTCTTCAAAGCCGCCTCTCCGAAAGAACCGCTAACTGTTCTCTAACTTTGGAAAACAAAAATCAAACCCATTTGCGTGTTCAATGAGTCGTGTTTCTTGCCTTTTTGCTGTCTCAAAGCGACTTAGAATCGTCCGTTTCCAGCACTCTAAGTTCACCACCCAGGATTGATTCGCCTAGTGGTCGGATTTTTTTTTGTTTCTCTTTCTGCTTTCAAGAAGGAAAAGGCCAGGGAAAAAGCGTTCCTCCAAAAAAGATCGCCTTGAATTCAAAAGCCTACAGAGGCAATTGATGTCATTGATGGTCAGCAAGTTTCCCTGCAATGCTTAGGGACCTTTTGGCCTTTTTGGGCCTTTTGTGGTCGCATTTCGGATCATTTTGGTATCTTCTTCTGAAGCCTTCTGACACTTCATTGCTTGAAGCTTTTTTTTGTATTTGCTGAGTATGAGATTACGCAATATACCCGAACAAAATTAAATCGATCTCCTGAATATAGTATAGGTCTGGGTTCGGGGCCAAAAAACAAGTACATAAAGGTATGGTCATGTTTGCGAGTGAGCCGCCGAATATGGAGATCCATAGCTTTGATGAACCTCTCTCTCTCTATCTATCTGTCTGTCTATCTATCCATCCACCCATCCATCCATCTATCTCCCTCCCTCCCTCCCTCGCTCTCTCTCTCTCTCTCTTCTCTCTCTCTCTCTCTTCTCTCTCTCTCTCTCTCTCTCTCTCTGGATGCTTCATTTGATGTCAAATCCACGCTTGATTTGTTTGCAGGAGGTAACTCTGATGTGTCAGATATCTACGCATGACTAGATTGTGTGTGTTTCTCTCTCTCTCTCTCTCTGAGGAATAATAAAATGTGTATGTCATGCCCCTGCATCATTTGGATGGATGTGAACCTCCCTAGTCTCTTTTGAACGATTTAGTAAATCAATGGCACATACCTTGTGCTATTTTTCTGCTGCGATGCTTTAAATTGGGATTGGAGCAAAACAATCTACCATAAACCAAAGGTGAAATCATAAACCCACCAGGCTTTAATCCAATGCGTCAGCACAGAAATTCACAAGAGCGAAAATATAAACCCAGCGCCCCAGATAGTAAGCCCACGAGAGGTCAAAGCATGAATGCAGAGCCCGAATACATATATTTGCCAAAAAAAAATAAACTCAGGAAAGAACATTATAGGCCCACAAGGGAAGGATATAACTACACAAGAGGGACATCATAAATCCAAAAGAGACAAAACATAAACTCGCAAAAGGCAAATCATACATCCACAAGAAATAAATCCATCACGGCAAAGATATGAAGTTCCGCTTTCACCATGCGTATTTTTTGTCATGGTATATGCATAATATTGATTTGCTTTTTATCATCATGTTTTTTTGCGTTGGCCACAACCATTTCCATATTTACCATGGCAATTGCATGAAATAGGTTTCAAGTATTCATATGTATTCCAGAAAATTTTGGGTATCAGCGAAGATGATGCATATCAGCGAAGATGATACATATCAGCGAAGATTATGCATAAGAAACAGTAGGCTCTTGATGGGGCATGGCATACGCATATCATCCGTCCATCATGACCCGTAAGAGAATTGGGTTCTGGGACTGCATTCACCTGCAAAATACTGATCAAGACACAAAATCAAACAAGAAAAATTGGATCACACGAGCAAGGTAGCTGCAAGACTAAGCGCACTGATGAAGCGCTATCTTGCCCAAGAAGTCTTCATACCGGATTCCGGTAGGTCTCCGAAGGGTTTCCGGGAAATGTTTTCGGATTTCCTATGTATTGAAACATATTGAAATATTCCCACACGGATGAGGCGCAGAGTCCAAGAGTCCTTCTATGTGCTGCAAAGGCTTGCAGAAGTAGATACACAGGACACCAATGACCTGAAATGATCTTAAACAAAGTCTGAAACAAAGTAAATCACATTGATCTTTGTTTTATTTTGTGTTACCCTGCATACACTTGCTTACGGATTTTCCTCCATGCTTCAATTGAAATGTCGTGGCAGATCGTCTGAGCGATGACATAAAAATATCCGAACAACATGATTTTTGTATGGCGATGTCATTGATCCGCAAAATGGTCAACCTCTGAGAATCTGAGCTGTCTCAAATGTATCAAGCAATCAGACAGAATCAGCCCAGAAAAAACAATCGGGTCTCTTGCCAGGAGACACAGCTGAGCAGTGGCCCTAAAGAACCCAGCAACTTGCAGCCGCATTTGATTCCTATCTTCCGAAGTCCTATTAGACAAATTGTGAAGAGCAGCCCAAGCCTTGGTGTGAGGTAGAATGGGGACAGCTCCGACTTGCAGCTTTGCGATGGTCAAGCATGGTTGAGCTAGGATTGAAAGGGCCGTCCCATATAGATCTCACCTATGGTTTGCCCTGGCTGTCTAGGTATGATGTGCTGAATCGCAATTGTAGCCAAATTGCCCGAGAGTCATTGGCTGAACTTCGCTCGCTTTCGAAGCATAGGCCCACATCTTCAAGATCGGAAATTCCTCGGAGACAAACAAGGCACAATACATTTCAATTACATGAATAACACATTAATCATCCATATTGATACATTGTGATACATTCATATCTTCAACATTCAACATATTCAACCTTCTGTCGCTTGTCAGCGTCAGAGCCCAAAATCGGCTCGCTTCCCAAAAATTGCGTCGGGATGCCGAGCTTGCCACCTTGCACGGCATTGCACGGTATTGCAGCCGGCCAAAAGAGAGGAAACAAACAATGCAAAAGTCTTGGATACGTTATAAGTTTTGTATTAGTTACATGTAGTTACTAAAGCAACTAAGTCAAATACTAAACATCTTCCGAGTACCCAGCCATCGAGCAGAAACTTTTTTAGACAGCTGGAATCATATTGCGAGAAAGATCAGTCAATCGGGTAATCAATCATAATCAATCTACAGGTCAAGTCGCTTCATATCCCACGAAGTTCTTCAGCTGGTGCAACCTAGCAGAATCCGATGGAATCCGACGGCAACACGAAAGCAGGGTCTGCAGGATCATGACGAATGTCAATGCTGACATGGACTGGGAACACCTTTTGACCGATCCTGCTGGGTCAATTGGCACCCCGTCACTCAGAACACACTAGCAGTCACTAGCTGCTGCAGCTTGACGTTAGCAATTAATTCTGTGCAAAGGACATCGAAGAACAAAAGTGTTCAAAGAGACAAGGATATTGCAAATTGATCTTTCTTTTCCGGAATGCTGCAATGATTTTTGTCCAAGAAGCATAATCACAATTGCTGAACCACTTGAGAATCCACTGATAACCTCAGATCTAGAGCCAGCAGAAGGAAACTGACAGTACGGGAACCTTCTGCATCAGAAGGACCTGGATAAACCTCGAGATTCCGCTGCAAACATGGCCGAGGTGATAATATTATGTATTCGCAGATGTCTGTGGATGCACAAGTAGCAGTCGGACTAGGGAGCGCAGAGTTGTCTGAGGTAACGAAAGCAACTAGAATGCAAAGGAATCTTTTTGGAAGGGTGTGCGCCGCGCTGTATGATTGAGTGATTGCCTCATCAATTAATTGACTGATTGCACATGACTGCTGGTGGTTGGTTGGAGTGACTGATTGAGTAGTTCGCTCGTTCTTGGTTGTTTCATTGGTTCCTTGTTGGTTTATCGGTTGGTTGCTTGATTAGCTTATTGCCTGGTTTGTTGATCAGTTTGTTGGTTACTGTACTCGTTGGTTTATTGATTGGTTTGTTGATTGGTGTATTGTGTGGTTCTTGATTTGTTTATATTGGTGTTATTGTTTGTTTTGCTTGGTTCAATACAACTGAGGTTTCATTGATCACGGATGGACTGTTTGACTTATGTTTTGACTGCTTGATTCAGTCATGGATGGATGGATTGATTGGTTCGGTGGCATCTTGGCATGTTGGCATGTTGGCATGGTTGATCGCTTGTTTGATTGGCTGCTTGGTGATTGGGGCCTCAGATGGGTGTTCAGTGCTCTGCAAGCTGCTCCGCCTAACACGTACTATTTCGACCATCCATTCTGAAGATCAATGGTGCTGAACTATATACAGTAGTCAATTCTATTCAAGCATTCCAAAACCGCAAGGCACCAGCACCACACTATAGATTTGCGCAAAACAATCTTCTCTGTCTGGCACTACTCTACAGAGCTGCGCAGCCACGCCATTGCGTGAAGCATCCCCAGATTGCATCCTACACAAGTACGCCCACCGCATAAAAAAATCCCGCAAAGCGCTTCGCGCCTCTGTGACAATTGGAGCATGTTCCAAGCATCTATCATATAGAATAAAATCATGTATGAAATCTATATATATATGTGTGTGTATGTGTATGTGTATACTACGTACGTATACGTACGTAGGTACGTAGGTACGTAGGTACGTAGGTACGTAGGTACGTAGGTACGTACGTAGGTACGTAGGTACGTACGTAGGTACGTAGGTACGTAGGTACGTAGGTACGTAGGTAGGTACGTAGGTAGGTAGGTAGGCAGGCAGGCAGGTAGGTAGGTAGGAGGGAGGTAGGTAGGTAGGTATGTGGGTGGGTCGGCAGGTAAGTAGGTAGGTGGGGTGGGTAGGGTAGGGTAGGGTACGGTACGGTAAGGTAAGGTAACGTAAGGTTAGGTTAGGTAAGGTTAGGTATGTATGTATGTATGTATGCATGCATGCATGCATGTATGTATGTATGTATGTAAATACATGTGCATATAATATTAATATACATATACATATACATATACACATACACATACATATACACATACACATATACATACACATACACATACACATACACATACATATACATATACATATACATACATATACATATACATACATATACATATACATACATATACATATACACGTACACGTACACATACACATACACATACATACACATATACATATTACAGTATGTTCATTCTGTATCCGCATGCGCACATACCTCCACTGCCACATATCCTTCTGGCAAAGATGAAAGCGAACGGAAATAAAACTTAAACGGTCAATGCTGTATCTTGAAACTGGACGGTTCTGTTGTAAAACTCGGATTGTGAAACTTGGAGGTTGTATTTTCAACCTTGTAGTTGATAATGTGAAGCTGATATTGTGAAACTTTGAAGATTGTATTTCGGAACTACTCAGCGTAGCATCCATACTGCGCAAGTAGACAGAAATTTTATTGCCCCCACCAAACCCGTCCCAACCAACCGGGAACAGCTCTGCAAAATTAGTTTCCAAATCCGATGACTTGCAAAACAATAGTTGCTCAAAAATAGTTGCACAATATGGCCAAGTAGTTGCACAAACCTAGTTGCACAATCCAGAGGAGTTTCAGAATAGTACTTCAACCAATTACAACTCATGTACCAATTGACCAGGTGCAGGCAAAAGTGCAACTTAGCAACTAGACCCTCTGTAGCATAGCAGCAAAGCAGTAGTGCACACCAACGTGCAAATAAGGAAAGTTGATAAAACGGTTACGGCACTAGGGTGACATCTACAGTGTCTTGAGAAGTAGAGGCATGCGTCTCACGAGACCATTTTTGGACTCGCTGACATCAACTGCTCTACTACATGATTGCGTAGTAATCAGCAGATTGCAACTGGAGAAAGTTTTGGTTCCAAACTTCCTCTCGATTGCAGTACACACCAAAGCGGCCGAACCTGAAACTAAACCAAGTCACTGGGTGCCCCAAGAATTTCAGCAGAAAACCAAGCTGAAGTACCTACGGAGAGCCAGCTTCCATTCTGCAGCATTGTGTTGTGGACATACAAACATGTGCTGCTCTCCTACAAAGCACTGTACGGAAGTACTCCATTCATGAAAGTGCAACATCAAATTTATAACCATCGCGGTTGAGAAATCTCACACGAATCAGAAAGTACTCCTTTTCCCTTTCCTTCTGCCACGTGACGCAAAAGAGCGTCAAAAAGCAGCCGCACAAGAGTGATTGCAAAATGGCCTGCAGAACATAATTTAAATGTCACAAACTCGATGGCAGGCAGTGTCAATTTGGGCACGAACAAAACAATAAAGCAAAGAGATATAAAGAGATGCAAAAGCAAACATGTTGTCGTAAAGGCTTGAGTGTGCATGCTAGTGGAGGCAGTCAAACGTTGTTCTTGCTTACCAGGGTTGAATGGCATGGAACGGCATGGAATGGCGCATAGTGCATTCAACTGGCTGCGCTGCGAACAAGTTGCAAGATCTACGTACTTCTCCTGGCAAACCTAGCCATTCAACACTTGCCCGCAGAAGCGCCAAGGGGTGTGAAATTATCAGAGAGTGTGATTATACAATATAATATATATATATATACATATATATATATAATGCTTTAAAATCATATACGTGTTGCATTTCGTTGCATCTTGTTGCACTCGTTTTGCACTAGATCAAAGTTTTCTGGTAAAATATTCCCGGTTTCTCGAGTTGCTGAGCAAACAAAAACGCAGCGAAAACAAGCTCTGAGGAAACGAACCACACTATAGGCGCCTTAAAGAAATATAATAATATGATATAAAGTGCGTGAATGTATCAATGTCAGGGTGAAGAGTTTGCCGGACTAGGCACATGTCGCTGTCTTTCCACCTCGCTGTGGGTCTGATTGTGCCAAAGAGGACATTGATATTGATCCTCGCTGCAAGCAGATAGTGTCGTTTCATGTTCTGTCCGTAAATCTATCACAATTGTTGGCCTTTCCACAGCAACTCCGTCCAACCAAGCCACCATACTACCCTCAAGACCCTCTTGCAGCAAAAGCGATATCATAGCCACAGGGCCAACCATCAACCTGCTCAAGCAAGTGGATGCGAAAAGGTTGAGAGCACGTTGTAACCGAACCCCTCAACCAAAACCCTGCAAGCATAGCACAAACAAAGCCCAAAAAAATGCCAAGCCGCTTTCTTGACATGCCCAAGAATGAATAGACCAGCTGAGGCATCACCAAGGCATACCTTGCAAAGTCGAATCCAACGTATCTGATGCAACTCCAAAGTTCTGGGCTTTGTGTGGTAGTCTCTACAGTCTTAAATCTCGGTAAATCTCCAATGCCCAACAGAACATGGAGACTAGCTGTCTTTCAGACTCTGCGAGGATAGCACAACATAGTGCAACAACGTATCTTTAACAGGCCAAGGCAGCCAAGTCACAGTCCATATACCTCAGATTTCAGATTGATGCACTGGTCCCCCGCACTGCCATGTCGCTTGGAGAGATGCGCGTCATATCATCATCTATGTATGTAGTCTATAAAGTGCTTTCAACTTAAGAACAGAGTCCTCATCTGAGACTCTTCTACCTTTTTCTACATCCTACAATGGCTGCCACAATATGCCACCAGGGCACGTGAGGGAGCCCCGCAATTTCAGCATAGGCCAAGCTCTCTGGCACACCCATCACAGCCACTGTCGCTCCTTCCATCCACAGTTCATCACAATTCGAGGGCCCGAAAGCCATATAAGGAAGACGCAGGTTTTGACGTGTAACATGGTTCATGATGTTACATTGATGATATTGCGTCGCGTTGATGATGGGGTAGGGGGTGCGCAAGTGTTGGCATCACGTAAAACACGTATCCTGATGTTACCTTGATGACGTTACATTGATGATGGGGTCGGGATTGGATGATGTTACATTGATGATGGAGCCAGGGGTGGGGAAGGAAGCGTAAACGTTCCGTGTAGCCCGTTGATGATGTTACATTGATGATGGAGCCGGGGGTGGGGAAGGAAGCGTAAACGTTCCGTGTAGCCCGTTGATGATGTTACATTGATGATGGAGCCAGGGGTGGGGAAGGAAGCGTAAATGTTCCGTGTAGCCCGTTGATGATGTTAGTTGATGATGGAGCCGGGGGTGGGGAAGGAAGCGTAAACGTTCCGTGTAGTCCGTTGATGATGTTAGTGATGAGCCAGGGGTGGGGAAGGAAACGTAAACGTTCCGTGTAGCCCGTTGATGATGTTAGTTGATGATGGAGCCAGGGGTGGGGAAGGAAGCGTAAACGTTCCGTGTAGTCCGTTGATGATGTTGCATTGATGATGGAGCCGGGGGTGGGGAAGGAAGGGTAAACGTTCCGTGTAACGCCTTGATGATGTTACATTGATGATGGAGCCAGGGGTGGGGAAGGAAACGTAAACGTTCCGTGTAGCCCGTTGATGATGTTACATTGATGATGGAGCCAGGGGTGGGGAAGGAAGCGTAAACGTTCCGTGTAGCCCGTTGATGATGTTACATTGATGATGGAGCCAGGGGTGGGGAAGGAAGCGCAAACGTTCCGTGTAACGCCTTGATGATGTTACATTGATGATGGAGCCAGGGGTGGGGAAGGAAACGTAAACGTTCCGTGTAGCCCGTTGATGATGTTACATTGATGATGGAGCCAGGGGTGGGGAAGGAAGCGTAAATGTTCCGTGTAGCCCGTTGATGATGTTAGTTGATGATGGAGCCGGGGGTGGGGAAGGAAGCGTAAACGTTCCGTGTAGTCCGTTGATGATGTTGCATTGATGATGGAGCCGGGGGTGGGGAAGGAAGGGTAAACGTTCCGTGTAACGCGCTGATGATGGTACATTAATGATGGAGCCGGAGGTGGGGAAGGAAGCGTAAATGTTCCGTGTAGCCCGTTGATGATGTTACGTTGATGATGGAGCCAGGGGTGGGGAAGGAAGCGCAAACGTTCCGTGTAGCCCGTTGATGATGTTACGTTGATGATGGAGCCGGGGGTGGGGAAGGAAGCGTAAACGTTCCGTCTAAAGCGTTGATGATGGTACATTGATGATGGAGCCAGGGGTGGGGAAGGAAGCGTAAACGTTCCGTGTAGCCCGTTGATGATGTTACGTTGATGATGGGGAAGTGGGGAAGTGTTAACGTTCTGTGTACATGCGTGCCTACCAGTGGTTGGAACCTGCGGTTGGACTCCTTAGAAGCGAATCACTTTGCAGCGCCATGCGCACGGTACCACAGCGACACATTTAAAAAAAAAACGAAACCAACAAATTTAGGGCTGAAACCCACCAAAATTGAGAAACTTGCGTATAGAAACTCCAACGCAGGCCACATTTTCATCTTGAGATGCAAATGACATTGCACATGAGAACAAAAAAGACAAGACCTGAGAAGGATGTAACAAAAGCCAGCTCGAATCTTGCGATGAAAACAGATCTCCATTTTTATGTGTCTAAATGATTCTAAATGGCCTCTAGGCTCCACATATCTTGTTTACGACTCCAAGAGCCAAACGCCTCTCGTCCGCATCTATAGGTCCCATCTCCTACAAGCCTTGTTTAGATAGACTCCAAGAGCCAGAATCCGATCTCTGATTTTTTTTCTGTTTCTAAATGGCTTCTATGTCTCATCGCCCACAAGTCTTGTTTACAGATCGAAGGCACAAACTCCGATCTCCATGTTTATGTCTCTAAATGGCCTCTACGTCTCATCTCCCATAAGTCTTGTCTACGACTCCAAGGGCCAAATACGATCTCCATTTTTATCTCTTAATGGCCTCTCGTTTTTCTGTTTTTAACTGGCCTCTGCATCTCATCTCCGACAAGCCTTGTTTACGACCCCAGGAGCCGGACCAGGGGGAATCGATACCCCACCGTCACTGAATTGCGACACGGTACATCGCCCTCAAAACGTACCCATTTGCTCACATAAAACACCACCTAATTTCTGTTTGCTGACCACTTTTGCGCGACCTGCCCCCAGTTCCCTTAGACTCACTTCGTTCGTAGTAATAACTTCAGCCTAGCCTTCCAACTGGCTTCGTAATTTGAAGTTTTGAATTTGGTGTTTTTTCCCATCCAGTTTAGCTCAGTGCAGGTGAAACGCGGATTTTTCAAGACACACTCTAAATTCAATCAGTATCAATAAACACATTTTGGCAAAGCATGTCCCACGCCTGCGACACGAAATGCGCTTAAACTCAGGCAGCCACCAAGTTGAAAGCGTACAAAATGCACTTGCAGAAAACAGGGTGACGGGTTGTTTGTGTTGTTTGGAGTGCAGGTCGTTGACACATACAGTGAGAAGGAGTGAGAGCATGGAGTGAAGTTGCATTT